>AFIV01000197.1:0-280590 GCA_000223765.2 Zymoseptoria ardabiliae STIR04_1.1.2
GGGGGGTTTTGCAGCAACCCGAAATGGACAGGAAATGGGCTGAAGGCATGGAGCAATGCACCTTCTCGTCTAGCCACAAGCGAGGACTGCCCTCGAGTTGTGCAAGACGAACGCACACAGCTCTACGTTGTCCACGAGCAGGAATGAAGTTGCGTTGAACACGCGACAGCCGACGAGCCATGGGAGATTTTTATCATCATCACTTTCATCATCGGCAAGGATCGCAAGCGTTTCGCGGGGACGGGGAGGTCGCGTGGCCTGATTCTCTAGTGCGGTGGCCTGGACCTTGAGCTTCTTGACAAAGCCGAGATTTACTCGAAAGCAACCATCATCACGACGACGCCTCCAACACGCCGTCTTTATCCATAGAACTCGACAACTCCAGAACTCAGGACGGATCCCTAGACGATCAGAGGTGAGTTTGAAATTTGTAGGGGAATTCCCAGAGGAAGTCTTCCCATTCGAGGTGAATATGTACCCCCGGACGCAGGAACGAGGCTATGGCGCTAGTCCGCAGAACAGAAAGTCTAAATGTCGAATGTTGCCCTCAAGATTGCGTGACGCCTGCTCCGCGCGGTGCACGACTATTTATTCATTTCGTCCCGAATATCTTTCTTTTCTCCATCATCACTGTCCCAGACTCTTCAACATCATCTGCATTGTCTCCGTCATCTCGCTATTGTGGTGACTCCTCTGCATTCCATCAAAAGCATCTGAAGATCCGCGCTTTCTTAGCGATTGTCACAAGCCAAAAAGTGAAGAAAGAACGACCTGATTGCTACCACGGTTGAGAGCTTTCTCCTGCTCCAGCAGACCCAACCATAACAGCAACACCACTTTCACACATCTACACATACACCATGGACAACATGGAGCGCCTGCGCAAGGTGTTGCCAGAGACTCCTCCAACATCACCTCCTGTCGGATTCGCCGGCCAAAACGGCTTCAGCACGCCGCTCTTCCCGCAGCAGCCCAACATCCTGTACATCATGGCGGATCAGCTCGCGGCACCACAATTGAAGATTTACAACAAGGACTCGCAAATCAAGACTCCAAACCTCGACAAGCTCGCCGAGCGATCAGTCGTGTTCGACTCTGCATACTGCAACTCTCCACTTTGCGCACCCAGCCGCATGGCCATGATCACCGGCCAACTCCCATCCAAGATTGGCGCATACGACAACGCCTCACCAATCGCCGAAGACACGCCCACATATGCGCACTACCTGCGCAATGCAGGCTACGAATGTGTACTCGGCGGCAAGATGCACTTCATCGGCGACCAACTCCACGGATACGAGTACCGCCTGACTGCAGACATTTACCCAGCAGATCTCGGCTGGTCAGTCAACTGGGACGAACCAGACACCCGGCTCGAGTGGTACCACAACAGCTCTTCGATCCTGCAGGCTGGTCCTTGCATTCGGAGCAACCAGCTCGACTACGATGAGGAGGTCATGTACAAGGCCAAGCAGTTTCTTTACGACCACGTCCGCAAGCCACAAGGCAGCCGACCATTCTGCTTGACCGTCTCCCTCACCCACCCACACGACCCATACACCATCGAGCACAAGTACTGGGACATGTACGAGGATGTTGAGATAGACATGCCCAAGGTTCAGCTGCCGAAAGACCAGCTCGACCCACACAGCAAGCGTCTGCAACACGTGTGCGATCTCGAGGACTACAACTTCACCGACGACCAGATCAAGCGTGCCAAGCGTGCATACTACGGATCCGTCAGCTACGTCGACGACAACATCGGCAAGCTCATGGAGACTCTGAAGCAATGTGGTCTGGACGACAACACCATTGTCATCTTCTCCGGCGACCACGGCGACATGCTCGGCGAGCGCGGCTTGTGGTACAAGATGTCCTACTTCGAGTCCTCCGTCCGTGTCCCCATGCTCTTCAGCTACCCCAAGCAGTGGGCACCTCACCGCGTTCCTCACAGCGTCAGCACGCTTGACATACTCCCCACCCTCGTCGATATCGCCGGCTCCCAGCTCGTGCCCGGTCTCCCAATGGACGGTGTCTCCATCGTGCCTCACCTCAAGGGTGTTGATACCCACGACAACGTCTTCGCCGAGTACATGGGTGAAGGCACCATCGCACCGATGATGATGATCCGTCGCGGACCATGGAAATACATCACCTGTCCCGCCGACCCAGACCAGCTCTACAACCTCGCCGACGATCCCAGCGAGCTCACCAACCTTGCCACCTCCACCGACGCCGCGACCAAGAAAGTTTACGACGAGTTCGTCGCTGAAGCCAAGGCGAAGTGGGACATGGACGCCATCACCAAGGACTGCGTGCGTCGTCAACGCCAGCGCCGTCTCTGCCAGTCTGCGCTAAAGGAGGGCAAGTGGACGAGCTGGGACTACCAGGTGCCGGATAACAGTCAGGACAAGTACATCCGCAGCCACATGGATCTCGACGATCTCGAGCGGCGAGCGCGCTTCCCGATTGTGGATGCGTATGGCAATATCAAGGTCACTCCGACTGTTGTTGGCAAGGAGGGTGTCCTTGCTATTCCTCACCAGGCTGGTGCCAATCACCAGTGAAGGGTGTTGTGATGTCCGTGACGACGAGCTCGTTTCGAGGGTAGCGGTATGGTGATCGTCTTCGGAGACGCAGAGTCGACGGTCGATCACAAGGAGGTCATGAAAAGGAGTGACCTTCAACGAGAGAAGGGGATGGAAGCTTTGATTTGGTGCTATTTGATTCTTGCAGCGTTCAGCCTAGGGAGAGAGGGAAAGGAATCAGCGATTCCAATTGTTGACTTTTAGCATCGGCGCACATGGAGCAAAAGTGTAATTCTCGAAATGAAGACCAAAATGATAAGCTTTAGACTTCTTACTGTGTGTGATCTCCCTTGCCTTTGTCCAATCTCGCATGCAGGATGCATCTCCCGTTTCACGGCGAACGGTCGTTCGGTTCGGTCGCCGCCGGGCATGACTTTTGGTGCTATGTTATGAAGCCGGGTTGATGGGATTCGGCGGAAATTAGGCGTGTGATGGGATAAACATTGATGGACATTCGCACACGAGTCGCGCAGCAAGGGGTTTGACAGCCTGACGGATTATGCATGGCGCAAGGGGTGGAGGGGAGAGATTTGGATGATCGGACCGTTGCTGCACACGTTCGAGACATGGCTCGGTCTTGGGACTCTTGGCCTGGACTGTGGAGTCGTGATATGCAGAGCAGATGAATGTTTACCACTGAGAAAACGTCAAAAGTAAATAAAAACAACAGTGACAGCTGCAAAAAAAGTCGGGTAGCTTTAACAGTTGTGTCGGTAGATGGATGATGAAACGTGGACGGTGAGATCACTACAGTAGTGCAGCGGTTGTGTCTCACGTCCGACCGATCCAGATGAACGGGTGGCGCTGCCCCAGCGGTTCACAACGTCTTCAGATTTCCTCATTACACCACACACGACATGTCTCCGGATGCTTCGGCTGCAGAATAGAGAGATCGGATCTCGTTCCAATCTGTAACTCTTGGAGTCGGAGATGTTGCAGTGAGATCGCGATGATAGATGTGTCTCCGTATTGATGATGTGATGGGCGATCGCTTGGGAGAGTAGCGCTGGCTTGAGTTCGATAGAGACACGGGATGGCGTCGCTTTGACCGAATCGATTCAAGGAGAGCGGAGCTCCGTTTGTGGGGTACAGTAGTACTTCTTGTCGAGAAAGAGGCGAATGAGGAGTGGAATCTGTGGATGCTCTGGCTCAACTGGTGCTTTGGGCAACTCCTCGCCGGGCTTGGACGGAAAGGGCTCGAACGTTCGTTGGTGGGATGGTCGGCGGGATAATGGACAAGGTACTTGGGAACCTTGTTGATGAACTCTGCGAAAAATAGCATCGAACAGCGCTCAAGGATTGAGTTTGGTGCTTGCGCAGCGCCGCGCGGTCCTTTGCTGGCACTGGCCGAGCTCGCGTCGTTGCTCTCTCTTGTGCTCAACATGTTTTTATTAGTTGTCCATTTGGGCTGTGGAGGTGACGATTACGCATAGAAACCGTGGATACATTCATCCGGTGAGTTCGGCGACGTCCCGCTGGAAGCAGGACTTGGCGAGGCCGATGATGGTATGGTATTATTGGTGAAGCACTGAAGGCCAGACTCTCCATTGTGACTCTCGGTGCCGTGAGGGACATGTTGTCGCAGCGGACATTGTATTGGCGCACAGATGCAGCGGTTGGAGTTGTTCATCAAAGTCGCTGCAAGATCTGCATGAAATATGCAGCAACGGCATCTCCACCGCACCAGATCACCGTGAAATTGAATAATATTGAAGAGGTGCTCGGGAGGTGGTCTGTCCGTAGAGTTTGACAGCAAATAAGAATTACTTTGTGATGATTTCGGAAGTGGCGACCGTGGACATAAAGAATCGACAGCTGAGCGGGCCGTTGAATAGCGTTGACGCCGTCGTTGCAGACAGATGCCAAGAGTTAAGCTTCCGCCGTCTTGACTCGCTTGTTGTCCGTCCGAGGAATCACAGAATCAAGGCGTCAACAACAGATACGAGACAACATGGTCCACGGAGTCGGAGTGTCGATTCACGCACTCGTACTCGTGCCAGGTTTGATACCACTCGTACGTGTCATGCTGATATGATCCTGGCATACACACGAGGGGCTGGTATTGAAAATAGGTGGCCAGTCGATGGAGGAGGGGTACATTCAAGGATACAGCAAAAGCGGCAAGTACTTGTGCAGTAGCCACAGTGGGAAAAGAGGAGATACCGAGAGAATCGCCTTGGCTATTCTCAGCTAACACCAGATCTGGCCAACTAAACGGCATGAGACGGCACAGCGCCGGAGCCGCATGCGGAGCGGCTAGCCACTTTTTTCCTGCAGGAATCGTCGAGCCATGATCCTTGGCCGTCCGTGGTGTTGCCATCGAATTGGCTCTCCAATAATTGGCCCCAAAGATCAGCGTCTCGAATCAATGGAGACCATCGTGTCCGCGAGCCCTAGAAGGTTTATCCTCTAACAAAGGAATGACTGGGCACTGGCGGCCGTTGGGCGTTCCGGAGCCCGCCCGAGCACAAGATTTCCCATCGTTCATCAACCGTTCTGGGCGCTGGCCAGGGTACGGCTGATTGGATCTACGCCAGGGACCGCTGAGAGAGGACAGGCCTGACTGCAGAGAGTGCGGTGCATTAGCGGCTGGCATTGTGCTGCGCCTGATGATGTGTACACTGAGAGGCTGTCGTCTTGTCCATGCAGAAGGAGGTGGGAAAGGCGGGAGGTAGACCGTATCATAGCGACCGGCCGTGCTCCTCCACCACATGTCGCACGCCACGATTCGCTAGAGGCTCTTTAGCTTTGATCCGATGCAAGAGTCAATCGGTGACTATCGCGATGTTGCTAGGCGAACTAAGAGAGCCGTGGCGCGCGTTGGAGGTTGCGTGGCCCTAGCGCCCCTTTGGTCCAACCTCCCTCCATGCTAGGTACAAATGCGGGTCCCGGAGCGCTTGGGTCTGTTAAATATCCCGCTGCATTCCTGTGTCTGAGCGCTCCATCTCTCCTATAAACACCACCATCCGCCTGCATCTTATCCATCCGCTCTCATCCCTCCGACTCACTCTCGCTCATCCACGACACTCGCTCCAACGAATCTCTGCTGCACATACTATTCCGATTAATACTCCCACCACCACCATAATAATGCAGTACTTCGTTGCTCCTCTCGCCCTCGCGGCGCTCGCCGCCGCCCTTCCTCAGGCCTCCACCTCCGGAGAGTGCTCTGAGAACTACCCCGGCACCTTCCAGATCCAGGTCGTGAACATCACCAACCCAACCAAGCGCTCTGCTTTCATCGAGAAGGTCAGTTCTCGTCGTCGCCGCCATGCCACGCGCACGAACTTCGGCTAACGTCAACGTCAGCGTCAATCCATGGCTCTCATGATCCAGCTCGAAAACGGAATCCTCACCGATGCTCAGGGCCGCGTCGGCAACATCGTTGCCAACGACCAGTTCCAGTTCGACCCGGCACCCGGCCAGGCTGATGCCAAGTTCACCTCCGGATTCTCCGTCTGCAGCAACGGCTCGCTCGCCATCCAGGGTGACAGCACTTTCTACCAGTGCTTGTCCGGAACCTTCTACAACCTCTACGATGAGGCTCAGGCCGAGCAGTGCTCTCCCGTCCACATCCAGGTCATCAACGGCTCCGGTGGCAGCGCTTCGCAGCTTCCTGATGGTCAAGGTAAGATCAAACTGTCGAAGCCCAGGCCGAGCGATAATCATGCTCAATACGGACAAATACTGACATCCTCCCCTCCAGTGACCGGCAGCCCTGCCTCGGAGATGCCGGACGGTCGCAAGTCCACCCCGATCGATCCACCCCGATCGATCCATTGCCCGCCTTATGGCCGCTAACATATCAACAGAAATCACCGGAATGGCTGTCTCCCAAATCGCCGGTATGTGTCTGTCCCTGTCCTCCATTTTGACTCTTTGCTGACCTTCCCCGAAGATGGTCGTACGTCCACACTGACTCTTTTACTCAAATTACCGGCCATATCTAACCTCACTACAGAGATTCAAGGTCCTACTGGCGCACCAGTGCAACAGATCCCGTAAGTTTCATCGCCATCTCAACTTCAACGATCATTTGCTAACATCTCTGCAGCGATGGCCGTTCGTATCTCCTGCTCACAACTCGTCACGCCGACCCTCACTAATAACGAATAGAGCTCCAAGCTACATCCGCTGCGTCATCCGCTGCTCCCGTTACCCAAATTGCGTAAGTTTTCATCACACTCACGTTTGACCGATCAATTGCTAACGTTCTCTCAGTGATGGCCGTTGGTCCACCCATTCCCGCTCACGTTGAATACACGACTAACACTGAACAGAGGTGCAAGCGCCCACAGGCAGCCCAGTTCAGCAGATTCCTGGTGAGCTTCCATTCTTCAACTTGGCATACACAATTTACTAATAACCTTCCAGATGGTCAGGTCCAGCAATCAACTGCCTCTCCTGTTCAGCAGATTCCGTAAGCATCATCCCCATTTTCACTTGAACGATCAATTGCTAACCTATCCGCAGTGACGGACGCAAGTCTTTCCCACCCGTCCCGTCCCACGCCCGTGCTAACATCTCCTCAGAGCTTCAATCTAACGGCTCTGCACCTGCCACCACCTCCGCCCCTGCGCAGTACACCGGCGCCGCCAACGTGGTCAAGACCTCGGTTTTCGGCCTCGCCGCCGGCGTTCTGGCCCTTGCCATGCTTTAAGCTGTTCACCCAGCTTTAGCAGACCAATCTTGTGTTTCCCTCCGACGACTCCCGCTGTGAGACGCCGGCTTACGATCCTTCACGATGGCGCTCCACCGAGACCACGTCGGCGACCGAATCGACGCATCACAGCAATCCTTGTGCATATGAACACTCTCTACGAACCTTGGAACCTTGGCAATGAGCAAGCAGCAGCATTACGGGGATGGACGGAACCCCCCAGGAGACGCAAAACGGGCATGGCGATGGTCATGGGTAATTTTAATGGTTCTTATGGAACATTGCTTGGCTTGCAGCGATGGTGTTGTCGCGCGGCTTTTCGATACATTCCTTGTTGCATAGTTTAGACCGCCTGTCAAGGGCGGTTGATCATCAATCGAGCAATCGGTTCTTTCACTCCAGTGCAATCCTCATCTCTCAAACTGGTCCGTTGACTCGTACAGAATTACTCGCTGCGACCATGATCCTTACATATATGCAACACACCCACGACTGCACGCCAATTCGGAGTCAACTCCAAAGCACTCACACGCGAGCCCTCCATCATGCAACGGGTCTCCACGTTCCAAGCGACTTGTATCCACCTACAGAAGACACATGTCATCATGAACAATAATGCTCTCAATCTAATTGGCACTTTGTCGAGCAGCAGGGAACATCTCGTGTCGAATCTGTCGACAGGCCTTCGTGGCCAGTCGCTCTTCAGACATTCGCACAATGACACAAACCCAGCAATACTAGACAGGGAACCTCGGTCCAACTGGTCTGGACTGCCAGCAAAATGCCACCGCACGCCACGCACGGCCACCGGGTCACAGACTCACGGTCCAAGAGAACAACAAAGCCACTGGAGCAGTGGAGCCAGACCGGTCTTCCGCGGGAGAGAGAGATGTGCACGCCGAAATTGCACTGAATACAAATCCTTGTGAATGGATCCGCCCAACGGATGTTCGGCGCGGATTGCGGAGTTTGTGCCGGTCCACCTTGCGCCCGAGGTTTTGGGCTTTGGGCTTTGGGCTTTGTTGTTCAAATTTCAATTCACTTTCATTGACCGTTCAGCCATGTTTCATGTCCGTTGAAGGCTATTGGAATTTGTTATTACAGCATACTCGAAGGACGAAAAAATTGCCTCTTTGGGACTCGTTGTGGACGAGGTGAGGTTGAAGTTGTCATTCTGCTCTTTCCGCGCATGCTGTGATGTCACGTGTTTGCCGCCTGAGGCTCGACTTCGCGGCTTCCTTCGTATTTCGAAAGTTGGAACTGAAGAACAACATACATCATCAACTCCTGCTTCGCTGGCGCACGACTCTTTCAACAGGCAATGAAATGCTGTGCTGCCTCTCACTTTGATGCCACTATAGCTTGACATCACCAGCGAGCTCTCGAAGTCCACGGCATCTTACCTGGCTCTCATACAGTTGGCAACCGCATATTCGCATGCTCTCCGAGACGGAGTAGCACGACTGCTTCTGCACAGTAGATGGTCACCGCACCAGTGCTTTTACTGACCACACACTTCACACAAGATTCGACGTCCTTCCCTCGCATGAAGAGGACTCACTCCGAAGCTGCGGAAGAACATCTCAAGTCAGACGCACACGCAGCTCACGTCTCACCTCCTCATGGACCAACCATTCTCACTGACCCCGAGGGAACGAACCAGACGTATTCATGTGGTCATGCCAACACCTGACACTGTCTCCGGTAACAAGTGAAGCAGGGTGCCTCGGGAGTGGCCAGCTGCGACCGAAGCGTTTCGCCAAGCGCCCTCTCTCTCCGGTACATGTCGTCGAATCGTCCGGATCTTGGATCGAATCGCCTATGAACGAGGAGTCCGCACGTTGTGAAACTGCAACATTGGGTTCAATGGGATCTCGCACTTGAATCTTGTTGCCGGGTTGGCTTCAAACAAGCTTATGAAGTTCGCGCGAGACGCTGCGAGCGAATCGCTCTCGTGCTAGAGTTTTCATCCTCACATGAAAGCTGGAGAACAACCTGATTTGCATGCTGGCTCGACAATGAGCGTATTTGCAAGATTCGGAAATTTCTGAGATCAGATCACCTTGCAGGCTGCTCAGGACAATACGCCGCGCCAGCTGACTCCTGATGATTCGGGTCAGATTTGCTATGCGAAGGAGCACACGTGAAAATGAGGCCTAGGCATGCCGTTCGAAAGGCTCACTTGCACCGACGCTCGGCTGAATCAATCCACCAGATGTCCAGGACACAATCATGCCTATCATTGAACCTACTTCGCTCCATGACATGCAGACCAAGGTGTGTCCCAAAGCCTCACAGGAGCGCATGTCAACAAAAGCGCAGCGCCGCAAGATCTTCCTGCAAGTGCGCAAACAGATGCTACCTGAGATTGATCGCGTGCTCTACAGGAATGAGCGACACATAATCGACTTCGAAGGCATCCGCCACAGCAACAACCCAAGCGCCGAGGTGTGGCAGGAACTCTGCGACTTCAAGTTCTTGGAGCTGGCCAGGGCGACAATGGTCTTCATGGCCATCCTGTTCGACAAGTAGAAGCAGTCTGCGAGACTGTGTTGGACTCGAGCGTTGGACTGACAGTAGAACAGATGGTCCGGCGACAACTTCTAGGAGACCGGAACATTGTGCAGAGATCGCGGACATGGGTATCGAAACCGGCCGTACGAAAGTGCCAGGGAAGCACATTGACGCTCGTGGTGTCAGCGTGCGGTCTGAGCCGCTTTCCGGTCGTCAGAGATGTCCAACAGCGTGGTTGCTCCGCGCTGGTGATCAGCGACGTTCGAATTAAGCCGTCGCGGTCACGAAGCATCACCTCAGCCCTTCGCTCCGTAGTTCATCCATTGACCGCCAAATGCTCGCTCGGGAGGCTTATAACTTGGAGCAAGCTTTGTCCGGATTCTGCCGAACATCGACAACCTGCTGTCCGCCCGAGGGTCTGGTCGATCACTTCGCCTGGAGTGTTCTTTGGTCGGTTTTCTCGATCATTCTGGCATTCTGCTCTAACTTTGCAAGGGCTTGTCGCGGTCAGAGACCCTAGCCACGCCCTGTCGAGCCTTGTTCGCATAGTATCGTTGGTGGGTCAGAGTCGTCTCGGCAACCGCGGACCTCTCCAGGTTTGCTTTACCTTTGCGCGTTCGAAGGCAGCCGGGTCTGCTCGAATACTGCCGCATGCTCGAATACCCTCGAATCTGAATCTCCGACGATAAATTTCGGTGCTCCGATCGTGGCAAATGCAACAGCAGCTTCTCCCGTAATGGGGAGTCCTTGCATACTGGTCATGACGGACTCTTTCCCCCTGCTACTTTCAAAGATGGTCTTCTCGGAGGCATTGCAACGATGTGAAAGCATTGAAACTGTGCCACGGCCATGCACGACATGCATAGCGAGCAGGACGTTGCCAAGCTTGGTGACTTTCTTCGTTGGTGAGACTCACCATCCGCCATCCTCATTCGATGACATACATGGTCCGCAACACAGAGCATTTTCAACCGGGCAGGATGCAAGCTCAAGTGCTCTTCGGCCAAAGATATCTGGCAAAGTCCCGTCTTCAACTGCCGTGACTATGGTCTGACTCCATCGATGGGCACTCCAGTGCACCACCAGACACGACTCATTGATTCTCATATGGTAGACTACAGGTACGTAGCAATGCCGCCGCGAAAAGCCCGTGATCACAAAGAGTCCCGAAACGTCTCACAGCGCAGGTACACTATACGATAGTATGCGGCTCGACTTCAAGGTAGGTGCCGTAGTACTTGTTCAATGGAAGTTGCCATCGGAAGTCTAGACTCTCGCTCGGATCATTGCGTAATTTGTCCGCGCGGCCTTTCGTGTGGTTGGTTTCGAAACGAACGAACCAAAGCGAGTGCTGTTCTAGTGGCTTTCTGATCCATCCAGGGAAATGTGTGTCGAACGTCCGGAGCGGGCACGAACCAACACAGCCTAAGAGAGTACTTGCTGGGTCGCATATGTGAGCGGTTTGCTAAGTGCTGACGACGCTTTTTGAGGCTGAGAATAAGGGTCGACGTGCCCTGCTGTCTCGCGACGACATTTCGTGACTGACGAAGCATCGCTCTTGAAACACACACTGATATTGCAAAAGCGCACGGGCGCAGGTTGCTGTAGGAACTTGCAATACGAGTAGAGACTGGTCAGATAGTCGATTCGAGTATGCGACGTGCAGTCAAGCATTCGAAGCAATCGTCCAACCGGGTCGAACGGCACCGCATGCCGAACGGGCGTTCGTGCTGGAAGACGATCATAACACTACCGATTCATGCTGGTATTGAGCACGCGGGCAAGGCAGGTTTGGGCGGGATGGGTGCAGATCACGGCGAACCGCAATTCAAGGGCAGATTGCGAGGCTGGCGCCACGTCGCAAACATCGCAAGTAATAAGGAGGCCGTGGCAGGTATATGAAGATTGGAGAGACATCGTCGATGTGATATGTGAATGAATGATTTCCAATGAAGCGAAGATATGTACTGGGGGAATAGATCAAAGCAAAGAACCCAAAGAACCCATAACCCAAACGGAACGAAATATCCAATTTGTTCCCAACACCCGGCAAGCCGCTTTCTATCCCATCGTTTGTGATTCGTAATCGGGTCGTTATCGAACCTCCGACTGGTGACGGCAGGCAGCTCAGCGCGCTCAGACAGCCAGTACAGTGGACGAGTAGAGATGAACAGCTTCCTTCTCTGTTTGACCAGCAGCGGGAAACACATCAATGTTTCCGCTGAGAGAAGAGGGGAAAAACGTGCCTTCTGGCTTCGTCTCAAACAAAGGCGCAGAAGTGTGAAGAGTTTCTCTTTGTTGTTGTCGAAAGGTGTGTGTTATGTTAATCCACAATGAAGCAAGTGCAATATGAAAAAGAGGTTCGGGCATCGGCTGTCTTTGCGCGAAAGAGTGAAGCGAACAAGCCGAGCTAGTAAGAATTGAAGTCGTGAAGATTTTGGTCGAAGGTCTCTATTGAGCATGACCGTGGGGGTGGTGCTGATGTCTCTTGGGATTGACGTGAAGGACACCGTCCTCGCCTTGGGTGACGGCGGCGGTCTGGTATTGGTAGACGGTCTTAACAACGGTCGCAACGTAGTTGTAGTTCTTGTCGACGGTCTTGGACGCAACGACTGTTGATGTTGACAGTGTCGTCGGAAGGGCAGCAGGCGCAACGTACACTGGGGGAGTGTACGCGGGAGGCTCGGCGGCGACAGAGGAGGACGAAGAAGGCTGGGTGTCTTGAGCGGGTTGGTTGTCACCGCCAGAAGGCTGGTTGTCTCCGCCGGAAGGTTGGTTGTCTCCGCCAGAAGGCTGGTTATCTCCGCTAGTAGAGTTGCCGCTGTTGGAAGAGCAGAGCGTGACGGTGATAGAAGCCTCGCAAGGGCAGCCGTTCTGCATGCCGTGAGCGTCGTCGGTGGAGAACCGATATGCCGCCTGCCTTGGAATGCAGTCGTCGGTGTCGGAAGAGATATGCCAATCGTTCTGCCATGGCGCTTGTGGTGTGTTAGCCGCACGTTCGGATTGCTCCTTGGTGGCCTGTTTAGACTTACTACCATCGACACAGCTCAGGTCGTACCAAAGGGTGCCGTCGTTCTGAGAAGTGTATTCGAACTGAAGAATGTTGCTTCCGAATGAGCCCTCCTCCTTAGAGAACTTGATCGACCAACCAGCACCGTTCGTGAGAGGTGTCCATTTTTGGTCCCAGCTGTCGCCCGGCGACAGTGTCAACATCTTCGTCTCCTGACCGCCTCCTGAAGCGGGAACGACAGAGGTGTAGACGTCGTAGTCACACTTGTTGACAACGTGGCCAGCGCCCAGGGCAGACGCCGATGCGCCGAAGAGGGCGAGCGATGCGACGAATGAGTTGACCATTGTTGCGGTGGCTTGCGAACAGTTCTGTGCGATGTGTATATCGTGGAGATCGTGAGGGTTCGTTCAGATGTCGATCCAAGAGAGTGATGGACGGATGGCCGGTTATCGTAGAGACAGTGTACTGGACAGTAAGAGAGTGATACTGTGCAGTTGAGAAACGTTGCGGAGCGCGTTCGTAAAGATGAGGGCCGTGACAGGGAAAGCAGAAATGAAGGCGTGCGCATCGACGCTATCCTTATATTGCGGGAAATTAACAAAACTCTGTCCCGGCCGAGCAGGCGATCCCTCGACAACTCAAAACGGGTTCGAAGCAGGCGTTGCCCTTAGCGAATGCGCTGGCGGGTCCATCCGATCAATCAGAGGGCAGCCTTGCGAGTTGAGCTGCGGGTGGTGAGAGCTTGTCGGCCGGGACCTGACAGGGGAACGCCTCACACCCACTGTGCCTCTTCCACGCTCACGGCAGTGCCTTGACAGGCTTGACTGCTACTGGTCCACGCCGTTTATCGATTGGGCTGGTCATGGGCGCTGATTCGTTGGGTTGAGCGGCTGATGAAGAAGACGTACCTGCAGGACAAGTGGGAAGCGAGCGCTGAGTTTTGCCCGACTGGGGCGCGCTAGGAGATGATGCCGCATCCATCAGTAGAAGGGAAGGCCACGAGGCAGAGACTGCGAAAGACTCTGCACCAGCGTTGCCGCGGCGCGATCGATGTTGCTTGTGGTTGCGCCGACGGCTTCACAAAGCTTATTCGAGTCCGAGTAGGAAAGATTTGTCGCGAGTGCACTAGAACTCTACTGTGCGAGTAAAGTCCCCATCCCGGCCGAGAGGTACCGCACACGCCGCAACACAGACTCTGGGATTCCTTGGCAATCAGAAAATCTTTGCGAAAAATATACATTGAAGTTTGACAATGATGAGACCGTCTGTTCCAATTGTGAGCATGCCGTGACAGGCACGACTCGGTACCTTGATATGGGGTCAGGTGCGACGCGCTTCCACATTCTCATGTAACTTCCACATGCTGTGGCATGCGAAATTTCTGTGGTTGGCCGCCTTAGCAGCCTCCATCCGGTCGTATGCATCTACGTAAGCCCACCGACCGAGACACCTGCCCAGAGGCCCGCTTAGGCAGGCGACGTCAGCTTGTCTTGGGACGAAAATCGTCATGCAGGCTGGTATGTAGCAAAGCAGACCCGGGCCTCGAGCTCGGCAGAAGAAAAACTTGGTTCGGTTGAAGTGCGGAGCTCACCATGAAGTGTAGTGCATACGCCAGTTACCACCATGCACGGAGTGGTTCCATCGCATTTGAAAGTTTCAACGCTGCTGAACATTTCAAGGCAACTCGATCGATCAGTGGAAAGGGTGCCGAGTCCGACAGTCCGGAACAGGCCGCCGTCACCCGTATTTCTGTAGAGCAGTGCGAAGCGATTGGCATTCTGACCTCCGCCACCTAGGGCACCTTGATCGCACAACGCTGACCGCAGATATCACAACGTCGTTGTGTCTCGCAATCAACCTGTAGAGAGAATGCTTTGTGATTTCTTCAGCAGCCTGGGCGTTTCAAAGAGCAGCCGAGTGTCTTTCTGACAAGAGCAGCACAGATCCACAGGATTCTCTCGCAGACATAGGCGAATTCCTTTCCAGTGGTGTCGTAAATGTATGTGTCATGTCAAGCATCACATGATGGAATCGCCTCGGCCGTCCTCGAGCAGAAAGTAGAGCAAAATCTAGAGCGGTCAATCGATCCCGCGTCGGTTGAATTACTGGACCCACTCGGATGCAGCCGCAACATCGATGCTCAACATCGGCCGAGCCCAACCCACTTCCTTGCAAGTTCTTCTTGCCAAGTAGTAGCCGTCCAGAAGATGGCAGAACGAATCGGAACCAGCAACGATGGCGTCATAATTGTACTGAGCGACAATATCGCGGTCAGGACATTTGTAAGACATCTCGATGCGCGGAGACGCTCCGGATCTGACATGGTCGAGCGCAGCGATACAGCGACACTGCTTCAATCTTTCGGCATGCAAACAATAGGAACATCTGGCTTGCTTTGAGGAATCGCTTCCCGCATCCGTATACCCAAGACGCCGCTCGAAGTTGGATTGAGCATACCTTGAGCCCCCAAAGCCATGCAAGATCTGGCACATGGCCGTTAGAGAAGGGTGGCGCATCCTTGTTGGTCCCCACCCAGTATGCCATAACCTTCCAAGGAGAAGTGATCGGGAGTATAGGCCTGGATTTTGGCCAAGGTATTGATGCGCAAGCGACGTTGTGTGCATCGCTGACGACGTTTGCTCAGACATATATTTCCGCACTGCTGAGCTGGGTTATTGGCTTTCGGAGGAGTATTGGGGCAGGAGAATCATGTCCAGCGTCGTTGAGGCTTTCGTTACATGGGCATGGAGCACCTTTGGCATCCTGGTTCGGTTGAATGGGCTGGTGGCGGAGACTAACCCGGGCTCAGCGAGGTTGCTCGAGAAGGCTGGATTCGTTCTGGAAGGCTGTCGGCAGGACGCGATTTGCAAGGATGGAAAGGTGTACGCAGAACTGATGTTCGGTGCACTTCGGCCCTCATCATGACTGCTTTGACACACTCGGCGCGTGGATGCAATGAACTTCGAGACTTCGTTGAGAGAGGTGTAAGGTGATCTGTGAAACCCGCACGACAACCTCATAATCGGAGGCAGTTTAGCCAGACTACCTTGTTCAGTTAATACGTGAGCACTCTCATGAAATGAAATTGTGCTTTGTGCGGTCACTTGGTCGTTGCTTGTGTCAATCACATCCAACTTCACCGGAAACTGCACAGGAAGTGAGACGTTCGGTTGGAGACAGCCATGACGGCGTGGACGTCATTGATGCATTCGACAGTATGGCGATGGCAAGTTTTGATGCAGCGAGGCTCATCGCATTAGTCCGCCTGCGTAGTGAAGTGTTGCATAGTGAGGTGTTGCGTAGAGTGTTGCGTAGAGTGTCGTTTGTTGGATGAGAAGAAGGAAGGAAAGCAGTAGAGGGTGCCGAAGTGTGGAAGGCGGATGTCGAGACTTGTGGCCCACCGCCCTCGACTTAAGTCACTCGAGGAGGCTCAAGGTATGCTGCCCGTATGATTTCCACTACCTTACTCACTCAAACACCATCGACAACCACTCCCAATGCGCGATGTCGATGGGTTTACAAGTCTTCCTTGACCAAGTACATCGAGCTGCCAGCGGTCCTTGGCCTGGGACTCTGCGTCCGCGCAAGACCGACAGACCTTTGCAGCTGTTCGAAGGAATGGCAAGAGCTCACGGATACGCTTGCGAGATGGCGAACAGCTCATTGTTGAGCCTTTGCACCGATCGAAGGATTCCACTGCCCCGAGTAGGTCTGTCCGCTCAGCTCCTCTCCGTCTCAGGCTGAAGCCATGGCACTGGCCAACTTCCGGAACACTACAGGACGCTTTGCGGGATCGCACAAGTCGACCATTGCGCGCTCTGGCCGAGACCGCTTCCCTGTCCGTGGTCATTGAGCTCAACATGTTGTCCGGACAGTCAAACACCTGCATGGACCATGATGACAGCAGCCGTCTCCTTCTGTCCTCGTGAAACCATAGCTCTGCCCTACTACAGCAGATTCCGGTCTTGGAGCAGCGAAAATCCATCTCGACGGCGACAGGGTCGCCTTGTTGGCCAGTTTTGCGAGTGCTACACTCGCGGTGATGTTCAGAGTTGTGAGCTCTATCCTCTTCGAGAGCTCGAAACGCCTGTCTTGTGTCAATCTTGTGTCAAAGCAGCTCGAGTCAGGTAATGATATCGTTGGTCGCTTCAGCTCAAACGCTTTACAGCCCTGTCCTTGAACCGCCACTCCCACAAATTTGTTCCAAATTTGGTCTGTTCTGATGTGCTGGGTTCCATGATGAAGATGAAATTGAAGCTCAGGCAATGCCTCGCACAGATGAACAATTTCGAGAAGCTATCTTCATCATTCGCACGGATTCCTCGTTCCTGGCCAGAACAATCCAAGTGAACCCCATGGCGGATGGTGCATGAACGCAAATTGCTTTTGCTCGTTCCCCGCGACAACTGGTGCTCGCCAGGCGAATTCATGGAGCCAACAACAACATCAATGGCACAATTTCTGGGGAAGAAGACGATCGGTCATTGCTGACTGCCCACGCAACACTGGACATGGATGAGGCCTCTTTTACGAGAACGTCGAATCCCATCTTTGCATATACGATTGATGCCACGAGCGGCATCATTTCCCTCTATCGACAAGCCGTCGAAAACATGACCCCATCAGACTCGCCCCAATCGTCGTCCGCGGCGGTCTCCACAGATGTGTCCTTACTCGGCCCCTCGGAGACCAGCGGACGCAGTCCAGCTCACCCAGGACGTGAACATACCACAGGACGGACTGTGTCGCCGCTCGGAGCTCCAGAAAGGACCGAGCACAATGCAGCCCCATCAGAACGTAAAAACAACGCAGGAACCTCTGGAGAAGTCTCGCCACTCGACGCCTCGGGAAGTACCGATCAACAACCAGCCCTACCAGGACGTGAACACAAGACAGGAACCGTTGGAAACGTGTCACCACTCGACGGCTCAGGGACTGCTGACGACAGTACAGTCGGATTGGAACTTCCAAATGCCACGGCGCCCTCTCAATCGTCGCTAGGCACTCCGGAGACCAACGGTCAGACTCCGGCTAAGCCAGGTCTTTCACATGATAGCGCAATCCGTCGAGCCACCAGTAGGTTATCGAGCATCTCGGTCGAGTCGGAGCGCATCACAGCACTACCGACCCTGCCGCCGAACATCGAATTCGATCTCTCACCGGGTCTGATCGACACAGCCAATGGCGAGAATCGCGGTCACCACGAAGCCAAACCGCAGCATGGAAAGGCAAAGACTCAAAGTCATAGACAGGATGATATCGAAGCGAGCTGGTCTGGAGCTATGCCTCTGCTTCAAGACAGCCACGAAGGCAGCAATACGAACCACGGCATCAAGTGGCTCCAGTCGATTCCGCTATGCCTGGTCGCGCTATGTATAACGATGGCCGCCACTGTACTCGACGTGAGCATGAGGTTCGCAATCGACAGCTTCGAAGCTCCTGCGCGGGTGAGTAATCGTCTGGCTATCACATTTCGAATCCCTCCGCTGACTATGAACAACTAAGGCCTCGGTGCTCGCTGCACCGATTTTTCTTCTTGGCCAAGCTCTGGGCTCATTGTTTTGGAAGTGGCCCATGCGCCGATTGGGTCAGAAAGCGTGCTTGGCCTTCGGGTTTACTGCATTCGTGGGTTTTCAGCTCCCGATCATAGCTGCGCGAGGTGTGGCGACCATTCTGATGCTGAGATTCTTTGCTGGCCTCATGGGTTGCGCTCCGCTTTTGGGGATCATCAATCTGCTCGTCGACCTGTGGTTGCCGGAGGACTGTGCTATTACCTCCTCCGTACTATCGAGCTTCCTGATCATAGGTCCATTAGCCGGTCGAATAATCGGCGCATTCGTGACCGAGAGCACCTCCCTGGGATGGAGATGGCCAAGCCTGATTATTTCAGGTGTCTCGATATTCGTGGGAATCGTGTGCTGGCTGGTATGGTCTAGGCCTGCCGCCTGGCTTCGATGCATCAAGCGGTCTGTCCGAGCTCCCCAGAAGGTAATACGGTATCCGATGAAGCTTGATAACAGACGACATGCTAACCTGCTAATAGATCTGCGCACGGAGCAAAGGACCAGACGAAGATGCAGTCCATCACCGTGAGCGACTTCCTGGCTATACGTGGACTTCGATTCGTCGCCTCATCTTGGACCCCACAGCATTGCTCGTATCTGTCCACACATCATACGTCTACAGCCTGCTCTTCTTCGTCACGGAGACCTATCCTCTCAGTTTCGAAGACAACAGACACTGGAGCACGGGTCAAGGCGTTGTCCCTTTGGTCTCAGTAATAGTCGGAGTCTTGTTTGGATGGGCTCTGAACTTTGTTTCGTCTTACGAACGCCTGATGAAGCCGCTGACTTCGAAGGTGTACACTCGTCCCGAGACACATCTTCAAGTGATGGCAGTCGGTGCGGTTCTGACGCCCATAGGACTCCTTGTTGCAGCCTGGACATCGTTCCCGAACCTATCACCGGTGGCTCAAGTCATGGCCGGAACGCCGATCGGAATGGGTAAGCCACATTCTCATGCTCACGAGAAACATTTCTAACATGCTCCAGGTATCATCCTGGTGTTTCTCAAGGGAAACGACTTTTTACTTGAAATACACGGTACGTTATCACGATAGCTATTTGAGCAAGAACTGGACGGACTAAACTTCCGCGTCTCAACAGATCACCCGGACTCTTTCACCGCGGTCAACATAGTCCTTCGATCGGCGCTCGCGGCGATGTTTGCGGGCGTCTCGAGGCACTTTTACGAAGATCTGGGTCCTCAGAAGACAGGCACAGTTATGGGCCTTGTCTCACTCGTGTTTGTTGCAATTCCCATACTACTCATGAATGCTAGATTCAAGATACGGAAGTCGAGCGATCTTCCAACACATCGGACGGTTCGAACTCGAGACACGGGCGAGTGAGACGCTGAGAACAGGGCGCCATAATTAAGAAAGAGGCAAACTTCGAATGATGGCAATCCAGCCTGACAAGCACATACGGCGACGCTATCGAACATTGAATGGGACAAGCTCATGGCGAAGCACTCCGTCCGGAGAGCTGCAACCTTAACTCAATGTAACGGTCTTGCAGCAACCTTGAACGAGGAAGACCGAGACAGGGCTACATCCCTCACTTACAGCTTGCATGCGCCAACTCTCACACCACAATGCTCGGTCGCACAGGCTTGCATACATACATCATCCTCATCAGCTGGGAGCCGATATTGCTCATTCTTACTTGTCTGCACGGCTGGTTGGACCGCCAACATCTGGTAGCCCGCCGATGTTTGACAGCTGCAGCGGGCCGTTGTATGACTGAGCACAAACGGATTCCAACTTCCCAGCAGAGTGTATCGCGTGGCCAGGCAATCCACAGTCATGCTGCTTCCCGAATACCCACTGCGGGTAGCGACAGCAGTTTCATGACGTTCCAAGGCATATCTTGAATCAGACGGGCTGTCGAATCTCTGCGCAAGACTTTAGCTCCGACACATCCAGAATGCTAATTGCGGCAACGTGGTCCTTGTTTGACCGTCTGACTGAGTCACCCGGGTGGCACAAACGCGCGCGAGAGATGGACTGCACCCACGAGGATGCACGAGCAGGATCAAACATGCCGTCTGACGCCGTTGCTTCGGCACGTACCCACACACCCATATGCAAACGTGCTGCGAAGCGCTCGATCTCGACGGCGTGTTCCGGTCCTCTGGAACGCTCGATGCAGATACCCGCTTAGGTGCAGATTGATGCGAGAGACGGTAATCGATCAAGGACTTGGATGTTGTTTGACGCTGGAAGATTGGACTGCTCTGTTCCGGACAATTTAAGTTGGTGGTTGTCCGTCAAACACGACTCTGTTCAACCATCGGAAGCTGAGCGACGTCGTCATCGGGAACACAGACCGAAGCGGACAATTTGAGACCAATGAAGGAGTGCTTCACAGCGGCATCGTGGTCCCGACAGTCTGGCAAGCGACCATTAACCTTGGAAGACGTGCAGCGACGATCGTCCGCACATCGGCCATCCCGACCACACGTCGAAGAGGCGGAGGAGAACAGCACGAGAAGTGAGGTGGCCGTGTGTCGCACGGCAGACCAACACCGTTGTAACGATGCGTAACATTCCAGAGTATCTCCACGACAATTCTTCGCTATGCCATCATCTTCCTGATTTTCCATCCGGGTGCCGGACCTGAACGAGGGGTGTGGTCGTTTGATTCCCTCCCCGCTGTACAAGGATGCATATTTTAAAGACGCCTCCTTGCATGCTTACCGCTCAAGAATGTCTCAAAGGGAGCTGACGTTCCGTTCGGCTACTGCGCGCTTCGGCCTTGGCCGCTTTCGGTGCTGCAACCAGCAACAAAGAACAAAGAAAGCCTGCAGTGTCGACTCCGCAACAATCGCAGCATTGCGGACTAAACGATGCCCGTGCTCGGCGTGGGACAAAGAATCGCATGCCACTGTCAGCTGGCGATAATAGGCACAAAGGTTGACTGCTTTCTTTTGCAATAATGAATAGGCATACCTGATTCATTCGTCACGCTCTGTCATTGGTACGCTGAACCTTTCATTGTTGGTGGGCATGCCGGTGGAACAAGAGACTGTGATACCCTGCCATCTTCGTCTCGATGCCTACTGTGCAGGATCCGCCGTTGCTGCTGCCTCCACCGCCGCATCCCTCCCACTGGCCTTCTCCCCAGCCGTTGTCACAAACGCGGCAACCCGTAGCTGAGCCCAGCCGTATCATCTTTACGAGACAGCTGTGGCAGCGCACCATGCCAGACGGTAACCAGACTGAATCGAGTGTCTTGACCAGGTCTCACACTCAGGACCCTCCCGTCGGCCATATCATCACCGCGGGTCCCGATCGCAGGACTTCTTCCGTGTCGTCTCGATCCCACAGACTCTCGCCCACTCCTTCTCACGATTCATCCAAAACTCCATTGACGCCCGAAGAGAGTCCTCCTTTCCGGACAACAAGGAAGCGAACGACTGGCATTGTTGAGCAGGAAGACAAAGATCTTGACAGCAACGAAGGCACACCGGCGCATAGCAGAGCGAATAGCGGCGACAGTATACACGTGTGCATCTGCCAACCGGATCCCAAAATTCCAAGGCCGCGGAACGGTACGAACGAACCATTGCGCTCGCTTGCCGACACCATCTGACATCTTCCAGCATTCATACTATATCGTCAGCACTATCAAGCCCAAGTCGTTTCGGAACATCAAGGCCTTGCGAATCCAGAAATCTCCAAGATTATTGGATTGCGGTGGCAGAACGAGACTCCCGAAACTAAGAGCAAGTGGAAAGCGCTTGCGGAGGAAGAGAAGCTTCGCCATCAAGCACAGTATCCCACTTACCGCTACCAACCGAAGCGCAGCGGCCGTCGCACCAGTCTTTCTGGAGACACGCCCACTTCCGCAATCGAGAAGGCCAAGTGCACAAAGTGTGGAGGCAAGACCATTCTCGCGCCATCAACACCATACACGCACTTCCAAAGCTACGGCTCAAGTTCATCAGGCCCGCACACACCAGCTTCCGCCAACACACCCATCAGTCGGACACTTCCCGTATTGCGAGGCCTCAGTTTACAGTCACCGGCTCTTCGTCGATCTCTTGCCAAACAGTATCCCAGCGGAATCATGTCACCAGGTCGCCATTCGGACGATCACGATGATCTGGGACCTCTCAGCCCGGATACCAAGCGTCGTCGATTCAACGGTGATCCGCCGTCCAACTTCAACCGCTCGATGCCGCAGCGTTATGTCACCGTACCGCAACATGGACCTCAACCAGTGGGCCCCGGAACACCATTCCCATTCGGACAGAATCCTCCACACCCATACCCTGCCGGCGCGAATGGTCACCATCTCCGTCGCGAGAGTCTTCCCGGCCTGCAAGGAATGATGAACAGCCCAGGACCCATGCCTCCGCCACCGAGACCCGTCATGGGCTATCAACAACATCGGCTCTCGCAAGGCGGTCCACCACACGATCGTTCTCTGACTCTGCCACCGCTGAAGACAGGAGGCCCGCCGGGTCCACCTGGACCAAATACTGCCAGCACTCCAAGCACCGGCAAGTCTGTTACCGACCAGATCATGAGCATGGAATTCTGGCACAAAGTCAAGGTTCTCAGCCAGGTAGCGCCTCCAGTTCCAGTACAACCATCAGCTCCACGAGGACCGCTGCTTGTCATTGAAGGTGATAATCCGGATGCTGTGAAGGAGCTCGGCGCATGGTTGAGCAAGACTCTAAACAAGAGCGACGACCTGAATGTGACACTGGTGGATGGTCCGGCTGTCGTCGTGGAGGCCGGCAAGCAGAAGATCATGTCACGTTATCATCGTCTTACAGCCGACTGGCTTGATAAGAGTGGTGAAATTCTGGAGTCCTTGTCGATGAAGCCCGCATCGTCCGGCATCGACTCTGTCATGGATGATGCGACCCCGACACAGACGTCGAAGACCTCCAGTAGAGATATCGACGAGAAGTATGACGAGAGCGACGACTCACCAAAGCCAGTCACGAGATCGTCCGCAGATAGCGGCAAACCTCAGGAAACTGGGCGCGTGGACTCGGCGGCTTCGTCCAACATGGATGTCGACAGCGGTTCCAGATCGTCCTCCATTTCTGGCAAAGAGATGGTCAGCGCAGCAACTTCGACCAAGCCGGTCAGCCTTATCGCCAACTATTCTCTCTTCGCGAGCAACTTCTTCGCTTGCCACATTCCAATCACCGCGCATGATCCATACTCGCCGCTCGACCACTGGACGTGGACGGCCACTCAGTGGCGCGGTATTGTCAGTCCCGATCTCACCATCTATGTTCGTGACAGTGTCGGTGGAGCCGAAGGCGGCAAGGCCAGCGTCGACATCATGGCGGATGGCAACCTGTTCTCGGTCAAGCGCACCAAGATTGAGGGCAAAGATGAGCTGGAGATTGAGCCGTCTGTCTTGAGGAGGTTGGGATTTGAAGTCAGCGAGTGGGTGCGAGCTTTTGGGAATGGAGCGGAATAGCAGGAGTAGGAGGAACACAGTAAGATGGAGTCATCGTCGGAGCGGAAAGTGTCGATATTCTTCATCCATGGCATCCCGGGACGAGGCAGAGAATCACCTATTAGCATTACTTTAGCGATCAATAATGTACGAATGGCATCCGTGAGAAGCAATTCGCTGTCTTGATACTCGTATCGGTTCTCGCCGGCATGAAGGCGCAATGATGTCCTCGACAAGGTCCAGCGGAGGAATTTGATTCTGCCCTGGTCGATCCCACGGCGGGACTACCCGTGAAGTCGTCGGAGTGGAGAATCACATGCGCTCCTCTCTTTCACATGCAAGCAACAGCGTGGTAAGCGGAAACCTTCGCGACGTCAAGGGCTTCTAACGTCACGCCGTCGTACCGGCTGTTGTTCGCTCGCTGGACTACGAGGTCACGATGGCCTGGTCTGCTGTCTGCTATCACTCCCTTCACTACCAATACTGTCGACTCTGTTCGGCCGATGTCCCTCTCATCACACACAACCCGACCACGACTCTGAAACCGCTCCCCGCGCGTTGAACCCGCTACCTCCACGTTCGCCCACGCTGCAACACCTTTCCGCCGTGTGCGTCCCTATCACCCGCTCCCTCATGCGTCCACATCGGGGTGGACAAGACAGATCCCGCCCATGATAGGTGTGTAGCAAACACGTCGTGTGGACACTCCTCTCCAACTCCCCTGACACAGTCAATATCCAGATCACATCTTGGGTCGACCGTCGACCCGTTTCCGCAAGTGGCAGGTCTTCACCGTCGTGCTCTTCTGGAGCTTCTACCTCTCCAAATTCAGTCGCCATGGCCCGCCGGGCGTTCAAAGACTGTCGCGATGGCTCTCGAGTCGATTCACCATGCATCAGGCTCTCGTCGCCTCCGGTGTCGCCCTCTACGTGACGCGGAACTTTGCAAGAGTTGTTGGATTGGAATCGCCGGAGCCGTTGGCGAACTTGTACGATCGAAGCTTCTTCCGCGCGACATGGATAACAACAGCGCTGGACGCTGGCTGGTGGACTGCCATGCACTTGCGGCCCAAGTGGCTGCGACATTCCTGCGAGATCATCTTCACGGTATATTACCTAGTCTGTGCGGAGCAAGCAGACGAACTGGTCAAGAGAGTGCGCGGAGATTTGAACGTACAGCATTTGCGAGTGAGCTGGAACAAACCCAATTCGCCAGTACTGCGTTGGGTCACGGGCTTGATGCGTCCGAAGTTTATGAAATACCCACCACGGCCGATTACGATACCCAGACCGAAGAACAGCGATTATAAAGAACCAGTAGCAGCATGGTTATACTTCGACGGACCAATGTCCGATCTTGCAGAACAGCATCAGCTAGTGCTGGACATACCAGGAGGCGGTTTCGTTGCAATGGATCCGCGGTGCCACGACGACAAGCTCATGGCATGGGCGGGTAAATTGGGCATTCCAGTCATTGCCCTCGACTACAAGAAGGCTCCGGAGTATCCCTACCCACATGCCCTGAATGAGTGCTACGATGCATACTTTCAGATGGTGGCCACTCGCGGTCGATGCGTTGGACTATCTGGAGAGCATGCTCCGAAGATCATTATCAGTGGAGACAGTGCTGGCGGAAACCTGGCATTCAGCACTGTCTTGATGATACTTGATGACCAGTCACCATACTCTGGCTGGGATTCTAGCCGTCAAGCACAAAGTCTGCCACCACCGGAAGCCGTCGTCGGCATATACCCTGCACTGGAGATGAATATAGGCAACTGGATGACGGATGAGCAACTCTCCCTTTTACGAAGGCCTGAACGACGGACCGAGAATAAGCGAATCATGGACCGGAAAAGCCAAGATTTCCGAAAACTCACTCCAAACACCCCAGGCAATTCGGACGATGAAGACGATGAACACATGACCAACGGAGTACGCAGCAACGGCCAGCGCAGAGCTAAGCAGTATACTCGACTTGCAATGAGTAGCATGATATCCTACTTCAACGATCGCATCATCTCTCCGGAAATGCTTCGCGCCATGATTGTGCTATACGTCGGTGAGTTCCGTCGCCCCGACTTCGCGACGGACTATTTGTTGTCACCGCTTCGCGCACCGGAGGCGCTTCTGGCCCGCTTCCCGAAGACGTTTCTTCTCTGCGGAGAGCGTGATCCTCTGGTTGATGACACGGCCATATTCGCCGGTCGTCTGCGCCAGGCACATAAACAAGAGTTCACTCGTCGACAAGAACTTGGCCTGGAAAATGAGGACGCCGTCTTCGATGATAAGAAACATGTTCAGGTCGTGCTCGTCAACGGAGTCAGCCATGGCTTCCTCCAATTTGTCAGCGTCTTTCCTCGAGGTTGGCAGTACGTGCACGCCTGCAGTCGGTGGATGCGAGACGTCTTCGAGAAGGCCGAGGTCGGCCACGAGCCTCCCTCGAGCGTCGCGTCGAACAACGGCGAGGACTACTTCAGTCACTCCAAAGCACGCAGCCGGAGAACATCCGAGGCATCGAATGATGGTCGACCTTTAGAAATCCAGGTACCCGGCAGGCTACGCATGACGAGCATCAGCTCACCCACAGCGAAGAAGAAGTCAGGCACGGGTCACATCGGTCGACTGCACAGTTCTCGCAGCAGGGTATCGAGAAGTTCGAACATGTCCGGGAGGAAGAGTCCTTCCGACACTATGCATTTCTTGTCCCGACTGGCTTCGACCGAGGATTTGGTGGGCAGACGCATGGATCGCGTGACTGGCAATCTTGGCCAGGAATCTAGGAGCAATGGTGATTAGATGTATAACGAGATTTGGATATGATGTTGAACGGCAGTAGAATGATAGATAGCAAGCGTACGCAAGCGATTGCTTTACAACTCGATGAGCGGAATTCACAGCAAGAGAGCCTCTCACCTGTAAATGCTGCAGCTGATCGCAGCAACAGTCGTCATTGCGACTGGGCAAGAGGCGACAAGGCGAGCGAAATGAAGCTGGACGAGCCGACACTCCGTACTCCGTTCAAACTGCCGCCAAGCTTTGCAGTTTTCGCCGGAGCACTGCGTTTGCTCAAATAGTTGGCCCGAAGGACTATCTATAATAGTGCGACATAAGTGTAGAAGTCTGCTGCTTTTCTTTTCTAGGGGGGGACCCCCTAGGACCCCCCTTTGCCTGCCGGCGGCCGTCGCCTTCGAACGACAGAGCGGAATCACGTGCGCGCAAAGTCACGTTACTGGTACTTTTTTCAACTTTGGCTGTGAGCCAATCAAACCTTAATCGGTTTTTCAAAACCAGTCGACTATTATAGGCCCTTCGGGCCAACTAAACTTCGGCCATTTGACAATGCTTGCTGTCGTGCCTGAGGCATCACTCAGAAATCGTTCGGCAAGCCCGCCACGCCAAGACTGCTTTGCACCTTCCGAAATCCCACTGAACTTTCAACTTCAGGTTGGACATCGACAAGGACTTTTACATCGTCCCCAACTAACCCGCAGTCATGTCGCATCGCAAGTTTGAAGGTCAGAACACACGCATGGACGTCTGCTACGACATCGCTGACAATCTCCGCAGCGCCCCGCCATGGCTCTCTGGCATTCTTGCCTCGCAAGCGCGCCGCCCGTCACCGTGGAAAGGTCAAGAGGTACATATCACAACCGGCAGCAGAGATGGAGAACAGAAAGAGAAGACAAGAAGGCATTGACTGACATTGCAATGCACACAGCTTCCCCAAGGACGACCCCAAGCAAAAGACCCACCTCACCGCCGCCATGGGATACAAGGCCGGCATGACCACAATTGTGCGCGACCTTGACCGACCCGGTGCGAAGTTGCACAAGAAGGAGATCGTCGAGGCAGCTACTGTCATCGAAACCCCTCCGGTACGAGAACTGGCGCCAATACCATTCATGGCATGCGCTGATCCGTACATTTATACAGATGATTGTCGTTGGTCTGGTTGGCTACATCGAGACACCCCGCGGACTCCGCTCGTTGACTACTGTCTGGGCTGAGCACCTTTCGGACGAGGTCAAGCGCCGATTCTACAAGAACTGGTACAAGAGCAAGAAAAAGGCCTTCACCAAGTACGCCAAGAAGCACGCCGAGGAAGGCGGCAAGTCCATCACCCGCGACCTCGAGCGCATCAAGAAGTACTGCACCGTCGTCCGTGTCCTTGCCCACACCCAGATCAGCAAGACTCCTCTCAAGCAGAAGAAGGCCCACCTCATGGAGATCCAGGTCAACGGAGGTTCCATCGCGGACAAGGTCGAGTTCGGCCAGGGTCTGTTCGAGAAGCCCGTCGAGATCGACTCCATCTTCGAGCAGAACGAGATGATTGACTGCATCGCCGTCACCAAGGGTCACGGTTTCTCCGGTGTCACTAGCAGATGGGGAACCAAGAAGCTTCCGCGCAAGACGCACAAGGGTCTCCGTAAGGTCGCTTGTATCGGTGCCTGGCATCCTTCCCACGTCCAGTGGTCGGTCGCTCGTGCCGGTCAGGACGGTTACCACCACCGTACGTCGGTTAACCACAAGGTCTACCGCATTGGCAAGGGCAACGACGAGGGCAATGCCACCACCGACTTCGATCACAGCAAGAAGGCCATCACCCCGTGAGTATCATCTTTCGAACAAGCTACCAGAATCATCACTAATAAATGCACAGTCTCGGTGGCTTTGTTCGCTACGGTGAGGTCAAGAACGACTTCGTGCTCCTCAAGGGTTCCGTCCCCGGTGTCAAGAAGCGTGTCATGACTCTCCGCAAATCCATGTTCATCCACACCTCCCGCCGCGCACTCGAGAAGGTCGAGCTCAAATGGATCGACACATCTAGCAAATTCGGTCACGGCGCATACCAAACACCCGCCGAGAAGAAGCAGTTCGTCGGTACCCTCAAGAAGGACCTTGTTGCTTCCTCGTAAAAGTACAGCGTTTCGGATGGGGTTGGTGAGAGCGGCGTTGGTCATGGATCCTGACGAAGGGCTCAACAGGGCTCACATGGCATTATGTAGTTTCAACGATACCAGGAACTTCTTTGCCTTCCACACATTCTCGTTGCACCAGTAGGTCGTGTCCTTTTCTTTCATCTGTCACTATTCAAAAGACATTTCTCACTTCACTTGCGGAGGAACTGCAGTAATCAGCTGTCCTGTTTTCACGTCACAACTCTTCAATCGGGTGCTCATCTCAGAACGATGGGCCGCTTCATGATTGTACGGCCGGCTTCGTTCACCTGCGACTGGGAACCGTCCTTATCTTTCGCCCCAACAGGAACTACTTAATTTTCTCAACGCCATGCCACCATCGACAACTCCTCCGCCACCCCGAACGCCGGCATGTGTACGAAAGCCACCGCCACATCAGAGATCACATCCAACGCAAACGCGATGGCTGACGCAGACTCGCCTCAGAGCGCTTCCGCCTTGGAGCTCAGAAAAACTTGCATCAGCACCTTCAACCGCGCGGTCAATGACTATGAAAACCTCCACAACATCTTCGTCCGGTGGGCTTTGATGCTCGACAGCGGTCGCGAGCCCCGCGCCATGCTCATCTCCATCTTCGAAAGGGAAGGAGAGTTCTCGCCTGGTCAAGAGAGCGTTACGGATGATGGAAGCAGGTATCGAGTCATCGGGTTCATTGAAGAGGGCAAGATTCGCTTCCAGTGCAAGCTTGAGGAGCTCAAAGGCTACTTCACTGAGGATGGGAAGGGGTGGATTGCGGAGTTGAGGGTTCAAGATCCAGCGAGGGAGATCAAAGACGGCGAGAGTAAGGAGAAGGTCAGATACCCTGATGCTACGCTCACTTCTCGTCAACAGGAGCTGACTTCATCATTGCAGGTCAACGAAGATGACGGCGACGACGAGACTCTAGCCGATGCGAAACCGGGAACCGAGGACAAGGACAACGACAAGAAAACCGACAAACAACCCCCTCGCCGCAAGAAAGGCAAGAAGTCTCACAAGAAGCTGACGTCAGAGAAATTGCGCGAACTCCAGCGCGCAGCAAACCTCGACGCGTTGCGTGAAGCGGCAAAGGTGCATTTCGGACATCGCCACGCTACGATGGTGCAAACGGTCGTGGACTTGGGAAGTGAAGCAGGAAGAGAACAAGCAGTCGAGTTGTTCGAGTACGATACGGTCTTGGTCACTAGGGAAGGGGGCCGTGATGGAGGAGAGATTCAGTTTCTTCGTCAGATGCCGGGCCATCTTTCTGATCTGCGGTGATTGGCATTTGGAAAAGGAAGGATCGATGGGCGAGAAGGCAGCGGTGTTGATAGAACGGGAGCTTCCGAGGGTGGGCTTGGATATAAAGCAGGCCATGGGCAGCTGAAGCAGAGAGACGAACCAGCAGGAGTCACACGGATGCATACAACGAGCTGAGTCCTACCGAGCAGACGTAGCGCGGGATCGGCTTTGGCTGCAACTCAGAATGTCACGACTGGCACGAGGACAGTGGTCAATAGAAAGACAATAGAAAAGATCAACAGATTCAAGAATCAGAACGGGACTCTCTGCTGTGAGCGAGAGCCGCAAATGTATTGCCTCTAGATCTCGGAATTCCTTTTTCCTCCAATGTGATCGGCCGGTCGAACCGTGCTATCTATACACAAGTCTTCTCCTCAATGCAAAAGTCGTAAATCGTGATAAAAAGCGCAACAACCGACGCCGCAGATATGCAATCATTTGACTGTCACTCAAGCATACCGTGTACTCCCATGCTGTTGATACGCCGGCGGCGGTGGCGGAGGCGAAGTCGGCGGTGCGAACGACTGACTGGCCCACCCCTGACTCGGATGCGAAGGCGCATAGAAGTTCGGGCCGCTGTGCTGCTGTGCCATGTTCGGCGGCGGTGGACCATTCCACCCACCAGTGTGGCCCATTGGAGCAGGAAAAGGAGCGCCGCCAGGCGTTCGTTGAGCGGTCCGGCGACCGCGACGGCGACGGCACCTGCTGAGAATGCAGCTGAGGATGGCGAGGACGAGGATTCCACCCACAGCGGAGGCGACGGCGATGACAATGGTCTTGTTGTCGTCGATCCAAGAGCGAACGGAGCCGCCGACGGTGGAGCCTTTGCATTGTCCCTGAGTCGTTGTTAGTGTTTGGGTGAGTTGTAAGGTTGGAAGTAGGAGCTTACATTGTTGCATCGACCGCCTCCGCCGCAGGATGTACCGTCAAGGAAGTTCTGCTGAAGACGATAGCAGACGCCGCGACCAAACTCGGGGCTGGCGCAACTGAGAGCGCATCCAGATGATTGACATGCGTAGGTGTCGTTGCCTTGGGTGTAGCTGCCCATGACAGTCTTACATTGCATGTCACGGCTAGTGCACTGTCCAGAAGCGCAGGACAGTCCATCACCACACTTCGTACCATCTTCTGTAGTGTTGTCGGCCGGGCAGGTTCCCGCATTACCAGGGCAAGTCTCCTCAGGATCGCACTGCCCGGTGCTAGCGCGGCAGACGGTCTGAGCAGTGGCAAACTGGCAATTGCGGCAGCAGTCTTCGTTGGCATCGTCACAGACGGAGCCGTTGGTGAATTTGCAGGTAGTAGGGTTGCAGCATGTGTCACCGGCACAGCCAACTTCCCCGCCGCAGTCGCAGTCTTCGCCTTCTTCGACGATGCCGTTGCCGCATTGTTGGCCTGTGACAAGGTTCACGTTGCGGTTGCTGGTGAGGCAGGAGCCGTCAACGGAGTTGCGGTTCAGTGCGCTGCAGATGTTACCGATTGAGCAAGGAGAGAAGTCTTCGATTCCTGGTCTGGTGGAGGGGTTCATGATGTAACTGCCACTAGCGGAACAACCTTGCGCGGAAAAGGGACAGCATTGCTGGGAGTCGACGAATTGCTGGTTCTGGCAAGAGGAGTCGGTGCAATCGTGAACAGCACCAAAGGTATGTCCGGTCTCGTGGGCCATGACTTGCCACTCGCTTGCACCGTTGGTACGGACGACGACGTTGGCCCCTGTGACTGTCTCCGAGCCGCCGTTCGTTGTGCCGTCTCCAGTGACACTGCCGTTCGTCGTGATGGCAGTGCCAACGCAAAGCTGACCCAACCATGCGAGACCAACAGCCGATCCAGTGTTGCAAGTGCTGAGGAGCGTCCAATAACTGTTGGAGTCTCTCTGATTGCCGCGCCATGCAGAGAAGAGATTGAGGCGCTCCGAGATGTCGACCGAGGACGAGCATGCTTGGTTCCACTCAGTGCCAGATGCGGGAGTCCCAGGGCATTCCGGTGGAAGGACATTCAGGTTCTGTAGTCCGAGAGATATGTTAAAGGTTCGCTCGTAGATTGCCGACGCCGAGTTCATCATGTCGAGCACGTTCTCCCGAGCCCTTTGCGTATCGCCACCGAAATCTTGCGCGTATGTGCAGTCGGTTGCGATCCCCAAGAGTGCGACTTTACGAGTGCTGGGACAGCCGGTAGTCGATCCGATTGTGCTCTTCAAGTCCACGCCGGCACTGTTGCCACCTGTGGTTCCATCAATATCCTGCCGCTTGAAGATGTACGCAGGGTCCATGAATCGACTGAGCTTCTCCGAGCGCTTCGACTTCATAGCCATATACACTGGATGGTCCGGCTGCGAGTTGAAGTTCAAGTTGTCCGAACTGCACTCGGAGGCCTGACCGTCGACATCGCGTCGAAGGTCCTGATGAAGGCCCATGGGTGTCTTTCCAATATCCGAGTCTCGCCACACAACCATAAACTCTTCCTCGCCATTTGCTCTCACCACCTCTGGGTCCAGAGCATGCTTCGTCCGTTGGTAGTTTGTAGATGTCTGAATATGATGGTGATCGCGATTCACCTTGAATGCGCCTCCAAAGATTGGTTGTCTTCCATCCCTCGTCACTGTTATCCGAGCCCAACCCACATTTTGCCATTTCTCCTCTTCGTGTCCCAACCGCTGTATGAATGCGGTGCCCTTGTACACTCTATGCTGTGCACGATCGATGCCCTCTGTATGCCTGATGCTGCCATCCTGGTTCAAATATGTTACAGTCGCACCTTCTCCGACGATATCGTGGTTCGGCTCGAGTCGTAGCTTCACGTGTAGCTCGTCGTGAATGATGAATGTAAGGTCGAATTCCGAGACATGCGTTAGGCGGCCGTTGTGGGTGTGAATGGTCGCATTTTGGAGGGTGGTTACGGCGCCTAGAGGACTTCGAATCGCTGAAGAAGCGCTGACGAGCGGGCTTGTGATGATTGTGGCGACCAGCGAGAGTAGTTGGTAAGGAAGACGCATGGCCGCGTGTGCATATGCGTGGAAGAACAAATGCGAGGCAAAAGAGTGGTCTTCCGTATACTCGTCGTTGTTGTGCTGCTGCCTTCAAGGTGAATGCGCCTGTAAGGAGGAGGTCCGTGGGAGAATAGCGAGAGACTCGTGTTCGAAGGCGAAGTCCACAGTCACGACGAGGAAAGAAGCGAATGTGTAGAGGGAGGGGAGTGTGGTTGGTACATGGATGTAGCCTCCGCCTGCATGCAGTAGAAAGATCTATCTCATCGACTCGCCATCGCCCAGCAAAGGCGCCAAGCTGAGAGAGGTGCAACAGAGTTTGGCCATCCATTCCTCCGCTATTTTCATCGTTGATCCATGATCGCCATACGAACTATATAAACTGACCTTGTACGATCTCTGTAATGTTCATCCTGGATCCCTTCCATGTACACAACAAGCATTCCGACCACACAGGACAGATCACATCAGCCTTACTGACACAATGCCAACAGCTCCCAAGACGGCACAACTTGCCCTCCGTCACACCGGCGTTAAAAATCCACATCTTTGGTGTAGCCAAGACGTCTAAGCCCGCTTATTGCGTGGACGTCGTCTCATGTAGATGGCGTGCACTTTCAAAAGGCGCTTTTTGCTTCCCACGCGAGTCCGGTTTGTCGCTCCAAGTGGCTCGCAGTCATGATCTCATTCGGCTGCATCCAAGAGCTCTCAGGAGTGTAAAGACGTTACTCGGCAGGCCAGTCACTTCGAGTGCCCGGCAATAGCAGGATGCCTTTAGCCGGCGTGCATGTACTCGTATAGGTACGGCTTGTAAGCTGATGTGCCCAATCGAATGGACCGGTCTCATGGCACCGAGCATACCAGCTTCGAAAGCTTGACCGGTGGTAAGTCAGACATCCGCCTTACAGGGAGCACATGGACCAGTGCATGCCGCTTATTCAAGCTGGAAAGATACCTTGACATGCCATGGACATGTGCCAGGATATATCCGTGGATTGTCAGAGCGAAGAGCTTGGCTAGAGAACTTCGCAACCAAGACATGGCCCAGTACGTACACGGCATGAGAGGCCCTGTGATCAGATCATCCTGAAGAAGTTCGACCGTAGGACTATGCCTCATACAGTGTCTATCCTAAATCCACCCACTCTGCCTACTTCGGCGGCCGAACTCTAGCGGCACTCTCATCAACGCTCCCATCTCCCACCCCAAATCCATACGCCGACTTCTTGCGCCTGCCCCTACGATCACCATACTGCTCGTCAAACTTCCTAATGGCTGTCAGCGAGCTCATGTCCTCCGAGATGGACGCGCTGATCTCCTTGATGGCTTTCTCAAAGTGGCGGCCCGACAGCGTGCGCTTCTCGGGGAGCTTGAAGTCTTTGTCGTCTTGCTTGCTGTTGGCGAGGTCGTTCTCTTCCCGTACGCAGGCCAAGGCGGCGGAGACGCAGAGATTTTTCAGGTCGCTGCCGGAGTAGAGAGGTGTTTGCTCGGCCAATTCGTCGAGCTTGACCGATTCATCGAGGATCTCATCGTTGAGGTGGATTTTGAGGATGGACTCTCGGTCCTGGGTCACTGGTAGGTCAACAAGTATTCTTCTCGGTAGTCGTCGTAAAACAGCATCGTCCAGGTCGAAGGGCCGATTGCTCGCAACCATGATGAAGACATTGCTCATGCCCATACCATCCCACTCGCGGAGGAATTGATTGATGATCTCTCGGTGGGTGGTTTTGTTGCCAGCATTGCTGCGGCTCCCGAAGATGGCATCGGCTTCATCGATGAAGACGATGCAAGGCGAGAGCTTCTTGGCCAAGCTGAAGACGGCTCGCACCATCTTTTCGCCTTCACCAACGTATTTCTCGTAGATCTGTGCTCCACTGATCTCTAGCACTGTCGCCTTTGACTCCTTGGCCACCGCTCTAGCGAGCAAGGTCTTTCCGGTTCCGGGAGGGCCATACAACATCAGACCAGGCAATCGGTCCGCGGCAAGGACACCATACTTGAACGCCTCCGGTCGAAGTAGTGACAAAGATGTCATCGTCTTCAAAGCATCGATCGTTTCCTCCGGTGCATGCACTTGTCCGAACCCAGTCTTGATATTCTGCGCGTCCACCACGCCGGTCAGCAGTCTGCTCTCGTGCTGGTTACACCCCTTAGCCAGCTCGTCCAGTCTTGCCTTCGCCTTCGCCGCAGCCGATGAGCCGTCCTGCCCATCTTTGCCATCGGCGAGACTCTTCTTCGGGTCCAGATTGAAGTTGAACTTCGTCCACGCACGAGCATTTCGATCGGCCTGCCCAATGACCAAAGCAGCCAAGCCAATGTGACTGGCATTGACTGCCTGCGATCTGGCATGAGTCTGGGACAGACCAATTGCTGTGAGGACAAGGCGTTGCACTTGGTCTAACGGGAGCACCTTCTGAGCCAGAACTGGAGTACCAGCTAGCTGCAACTGCTTCTGCGCGTTCTCCGAGAATAAATCGGTCGCATCGTCAGGTCGGAGGCGTCGCAGCATAGTTTCGATGTGGCGAGTATTGATCTCCAGTATCCGGCGGTCCACAGGCGCCGCATGACCACCGCCTTTGTTGGCATCTTCCGGCTGAAATCGCGAAATTTGCGCTTTGGACAAGCTGAAGAAAGGCGGCACAGTGATGGTTCGGAATGCGGAATTATCGGTCTCCTGAGCGAAGTTCGCGAACAATCCGCCCATGGCATTTGCGTCTTGCGAAGTCGTACCGACTATGAGGATTTCTTCGCCGGCCAAGCGCCGCTTACTGACCACACTGACCAGCTTGCGTACAATGGCTTCGCCAATGCGGGAATTGATGATATCTTTCAAGTCGCGCACGTGTACAATCGTCCGCGATGCTGCGTGGGCGCTCTTCCATGGCGCTGAAGAGCCGTTTTTGTCATCGGCTGCCAGCGTAAGAGGGAGCTCGGTCGCGCGATGAACACGATTTGCGATGAGGCCGGAAACGTCAGGTAGCCAGCACCTAGGACTAGATCGCCAGAATCGCCACAGTGTCTGATGAGCAGCGTCAGAGTCTGCCAAAGACTTCTTAGTGGCCGCCGATCCGTTCTCAAGTAGAGTCTCTGGCAGGCGTCGACGAAGCCCTTCGCTTTTCGTCGGTTGCGAACAAGCCTTTTTCTTTTCAGGTGCGTTGAGCAAATCGTCCAGCAAATTACCCAACTTGGCAGTGTCCAGATCGAGTGCATCGAAAGAGCCTTGGGGCTCCGCTCTTTGGAAGGGCCGTTGCCCATTGGGTGGCCATGTCCTCATCATCGAAGAGGGTGCAATCGCAATGCCAGTAATGTTGATGTTTCCCAACGCTTTCGCAAGGCTGCTCCCATGACCCATGAGAGCTTTCTTAATGTTCTCCGTCCCTCCAAACGATCGACCTTTGCTCGAGCCGTGAGATTCATCGTCCTCTTCTTCGTCCTCGTCCATCTCGTCCTCCTCCTCTTCCTCTATGATACGCGCAGTCCGGGATGGCGAAGATGTGTAGCCATCAAAGACATCATATCCAAGCGAGGAGAACGATCCGAGCGAATCTACCCCGTTACCAATGTAGTCCGCTGTGAGTTCTCCAAAGTCATTCGCGTCCAAGCGGATGAGATTCGACTGAGTTATTGCCGCAAGATCCTCCACGAGGTCGTCCATTTGACTATGAGATTTCGAATCTGGACATTGCAATGATATGTCGACTTTTGATGCTGCATGTGAAGACTTTGGCTGTGCTTGCGCTGCGACAGTGAAGCCCGCACTGATCGCTGTCTCGGCTTCCAACAGACTCCATCGTAGTAGAGAGTGCGGAGTGACGTCCTCGTAGCCTTCTCCAGTCGGTGGTGTGAGGATTGGAGTCGCTGTGGAACTTGTCTTTGGCGTCTCCTTGGTGGTCGGGGAATCGAATTTGTTGTCGAAGAAGCGCTCGTCGATCGGCTGCTTCTTCTCCGCACCACCAGCTTCGCCTTCTGATCCTGGTCGTATCCCCGGCACAGGCCATGCCTCATACCACGGCAGCGTGAAAACCGTATGTCCGGTCTCTTTGTCAACGCATCTCAACACCTGAGCATTCTTGGCTTTGCGATCCGGCTCCACCCTGTCAACTTGCAGCTTGACATTGTGATCAAGGAACCAGTCCGGTATAGGTGGAGGCTTGGGAACTTCAGGCATGCCATTTGCTTGTATTATCCTTTGTCGCCGCGTCTTCTTCAAGCCTGATTCTCGTCCCTCTGCACTAGCTTTTGCCTCCGCAGATTCGCCTTCCTGCGAAGGAGTCGCCGAATCGCCTTCTCGAGTCGTCTGGCCGTCTTTTTGGGGATTGACATGGCTGTCGTGGTCGGGTAGACCGTTTCCATTTGGCCCACGTGTATCGCTCCAGCATCTGGTGCTTCTGCTTAGACTTCGGATGTGCTGTGTAGGGTTGTGACGAGATCGAGATGACTGGCGGACGCGGCTACTGTTGGTAGCCAAGCGGAAGCTCTGGCGAGCGATGGGTCGCATTCGAAGGAGTGATGGGGGCGTAGAGGATGAAGATGGACATAGTTCAACAAAAGCTCTCAGAGATGCGAATGTCGTCTCGAGGGTCCGAGCTTTGGATCACAAACTCCGCCAACTCCGGGCCTGCCAGATGCCTCAGTACACCTCACCTCGTCATTTTCGACAAGATCACTTAAGGGATCATGGGCTGCAGGCAGCGTTTAGGCGCAGAATGCGAGGTTCTTGTGTCATCGACATGATCATTTTCTCCTCGCGAGACAAGCATGCGCGGTTTAGTCGACTCCAAGCAAGGTCAAACAGCATCGTGGCGATCTACGACGGCACCACGTCTTCTACTACTAGCACACAGCCTGTGAGAACTGTGCGGCAGCGGTGAGACGGACGGAACTCAATGCACAAAGAGCGCTGTGGGCTTTCGTGCAACGATTGCGTTCAGAAGGACTACGTACACTCGCCTCGTCGATGAGGCTGAGGCTGAGGTGCTTCGCTCCCATATTACTCCCAACGAAGCCCTTGTGGCTGACTGAAGAATATCCAATCACCTCTAAACCACTTCTCAGTCCTTGGCCAGCGTTCGGCGTACCGCGCTTGTTGGGAGGCGACCTACACCATAGCCTAGGAGCGGTTGTTCTTGTATCGCTCCCTCTTCTCGGCCTTCTTCCTCTTAATTTTCTTCTCCTTCTCCTCAGCCGCCAAGACTGCCGCATCATCCTCCGCGAACTTCTTTGCAGCCTCTGCATTGCGCTCCTCGTCTTCTTTCGCAACCGCCGCTTTGCGAGTCGCCTCTGCCATCTCAGCCGCCGCAGCACGCACTTTTTGGTCGCTTACAATCGTCGCGTTACGAGCCTGCTCTCGCTTCAATTGAGCTGCGTCATGCTCACTCGTTCTTTTCTCGACTCTCGACTTCCATGACACGATCTCAATCAGCAGATCTTTCGTCTTGCCACCATCTCTCCACGCCATGTCCAGGAAGCTGTGCGAGATGACAACCAAGCGCGCATACATCTTGAGGACTTCTCTGATCTGCTCACATCCCTCGGTACCCGGCCAATACTCCGAAAGCCAGCCAGTCCTGCTGAGAATACAGCTGACGGAATCGGTAGCAGAGCTAGGATCGGGCTTATCCTCGTTCTTAGTGTCACCCGGGATCAGCTCCCAGGAGCGGATGTCCTTGAGCAGAGCATTTATCACCCGGCCGTCGGCTCTCCAGTCCATACCGACTGCGTGATATGAGATACTCGTCATTTCCGCGACGATTTGCAAGAGCACCTTGTAATCATCCGACAATGCCGCACTCCACTTGGCACGCAGGAACTGCGCCACATGGTTGATAAAGTCGATGCTTGCATTTCTATAGGCTTCGACTTCCTGAGCTGCACTGTTGACTTCCGCCGAGGGCTGGCCTGCATTGGAAGTTGCGCCAACATCGATGGAACTGATCGCAGGAGAGATGGCAGACTGCTCTGTCTGTCTGGAAGCAGCCGTGACGAAGCTTACTTCGGAGCTCGTGGCGGACGTTGGTCGATCGCTGGTGATGTTGCTGGCAGGGTGCTTTGCGCCGCGGAAGGATGTTTTCACCCTGCTTGCTTCGGAATCGCCAATGGAGTCGGTAGTATTGGCACTTTCGGCAATGGCAGGGTCCTGATCATCGGCACGGCTTCTATTTACGGAGTTCTCCAACCTGAGTGCTTTCAAGCAGGTGACGATGTTCGTCAACGTAGCTGCGATTCCGCTGGCTGCGTTGATTACCCTGTCGATGGGATCATCTCTGCCCGCGTTCTCTTCCTCTTCGGTCGGCTTTGGTGGATCCTTGCTGTCGTCTGGCATTTCAGTCGGAGCAGGAGCAGGAAGGTAAATGTTGTCTTTAGGAATGCCAAGAGATCGGGGAATGGAAAGACTGATAACGACGAGAGTTGTAGGCTTGTTATACAGCAGTTCCGTCTGTTTGTTGGAGTTCGCTGGTGCATACAGAAGAGGGGAGAGAGACTTCCTACCTTTGTTCCATCGCCGACGGCGGTAAGTCTTCCACCCAAAGCGACAGCACGACGAAGCAGTACGTATCGTTCCAGACGATTGCACAATCACCTTCCACCATAGCAGGACGAGGCGATATGCTGGCTACAGCCCTTCAGGCGATATGGCGGAAGAGCCAGATAGATTTCTAGATAAACTAGCAGACATACTAAACAGTCGTGCAAGACATGCTATATAGATTAGACGTACAGCAAATTAACAGACATGCCGAATAGTCGTGCAAGGTAAGTAAGCAGACATGCAGAATAGCCGTATAGGTAAGTTGCCATCTATGCTAAATAGTCGCACATTTCAGTTAGCAAGACCTGTTAGATAGTCGTAGAGGTAAGTCAACAAGACATGCTACATAAGCGTACATGTAGTTTAGCAGACGTGCTAGATAGTCGTACATGTAGCGAAGCAGGTATGCTAAACAGCCGTACATTTGACTTGGCAAGGCATGTTCGATAGTCGTACAGGTACCGTGAATAGTTCGAAAAATAGGCGTAAATGTACGATAGCAGGCATGCCAAATAGGCGTGCAGGTAAGTTGGCAGACATGCTAAATAGTCGTATGTGTACCGTAATGTAGTACGCAAACTCGGTGCACATGTAAGTGAGCCAGACATGCTAAGCAGTTGTGCAGGTAAGTTTGCGAGGCAGGTCAATTAGTCGTGCAGGCACCATTGCCATTAGCATTCCCAAGCAGGAGAGCTGCGTGTGTTTTGAAGGTGATTACAATTAATGGAATATATTCCGGACGTATTCTGGTTTAGACACTCTCGCGCGCTCCCAAACGCCGCGCTGCATCATCGTTTCTAGGTGTTCGATTGTGGGTATACGTTGACATCATGTCGTAGGTCTCTTCGTAGACCGAAACTCTTCCTCCTGCTTCCAGACCCTCCATGATCTAGTAGTTCGCCGCAGTGTTGGTGTACGGGTTGGCGGCGGTGCCAGTAGGCTGGGTGTAGTAGCCGCTGTGCGAGCCATCTGCTCCAACGACCTTGTCGATCTGGGAGGCGGTCAAGTGGCCGTTACCGCCACCGACGGTGGTGCCAGTCTCGTAGCTTGGGCGGTTGTCGTGGTGTGGGACGGCGAGAGGAGCAGCGGTTGTGCCGCCCATCTTATCGCCCATCTCGACATCGCGAGCCATCTCGGGCTCCTTCTTTTTGCGCTGCCAGAAGTTGCGCTTGGCCGAGCCGGAGGTGTAGTTGTTGGCGGGGGATGGGCCGTAGCGCTTCTCCTTCTTGTGCGAGCGGACGAGGAGGACCTGGAAAGCGGCGGCGATGAGAAAGAGGAATGCGCCGATGATGGAGACAGCGAAGACCGCCTTGTTCAAGCGGCAGGCGGTTCTTTGGCTGACGGCGTAGGTGACCTCGTTTTCATCGCTTCCAAGGACACCGTTATCAAAGCCGGCGCCATCGCTGGTTGCTAGGCCTCGTCCGAGGGGAGTACGGATAATGCCCGAGCATGAGTGCGCTCCGTCCCGTGCCAAGATGGCGATGGCGATGAATCCACCAACGAAGGCGAGGTCCAAAAGCACGGCGAGAAAGCCGAAGAAGGTGATGCCTAGGATACAATCAGTTTTGCTGCATGATTCAAGATGTTGCTGATTGAAACTCACCTCCGAGGCAGCAGGTCAAGACCACGGCGATGATCGTGTACAAGACACCAGCACCAGCAATTCCCGTGATTGCTTTTTCATACTTAGGGATTGTCACGTCGCGATCCGCAAGGACAGACAAGAAGTAGGCGTAGATGCCGAGAGCGACGGCGGAGCAGAGGAACGCGAGGAAGTAGATGAAGGTTTGTGTGAGGCGCATGAAGCCTCCCTTGATGAGACCCATTTCGGCGGTACAGAGGTGTCGAGAGTGGTGTGGTTGTTCGGTGGTAGGAAGAGTGACGAAGAACAAAGACGAAGGTCGTCGCAGGCAAGGAGGACGGAAGCGTCGTACAAAGATCGGTGTGCTAGGCGTGTGATGGTTTATTTAAGATTGGAGCAAAGCCGTCGGTCGTCACGATCACCAGATTCACGCCAATGACGTGCGCCCGATCGACCCTGTCCCGAAATTCAGGCGCAAAGCCACACCAACTCCAACGACTCGACCAATTGACGGCCTTACCAGCACGAATTGTTGGCACTCGATCCCGGCAGTCATCTCGCGAAGCGAGGCGGATCATGAGCTTCTTTTCCCGCACAGCCACAGCCAGGTTGTATTCATGGTCGACGGTGATGTCAAAGGCCTGATCTTTTCCTGGTTCTGGCCCAGATTCCACCCATGTGTGCAAGACACGTTCCAGGGACATCTTGCTTGACGCCACGGATCCCAAAGCCACAGTCATCATCCTTGAGCCTTGCTGACCAGGATATTGAGACGATCAGCTGCATGTTCTTTGGTCAACTTGGAAGTGAGGAACTACGCCGGAAGCGATCTGGTTCTTCTTGCTCTTGCGATGCCTTGGCTGGGGAACTCCTACTGTCGCATGAGTCTCACGAGATCGGGAGCGCGATCGGGGGCCATGTAACGTGGTATGGCTATCGCCCATGGTCCATCACACATGAACGACCTGTCACGAGCGCTGTATTCCAGCTAACCAGTGCCTTCCAGATTGAGACATCATGACGCTCCCCGTTAACGGATACAGTGCACTGCAGGCGCAAGCACGACATTGAAGATTCTGAGGCAATTACAATATCTTCGTTGGTCCCAATGCTCGAAGGATCACCAAAGGCCTCCAATTTTCCGATGAGGCTTCACCGCCGCGGGAGCAACAATCTTGATGTCACCGACATCATCCATACCTTGGCTTCGATCACATGCATCTGGAGAACTATACCTCCGTATGCAGTAGTTCGTTTCATCTTTATCCCCCGACTCGGACCCCACTCCACCTGTCCACACTGGCATACTTCCAAGTTCCATGTTCGACCATACAGGAACTAAGGCCAGATGAAAACATACCGCCTCCCAGTGGAAACCGGTGCATCCGATCGACGGCACGAGATGCAGTACTTGGAGAAATTACAAGTCTGGAGTATACCGGATGGAAGAGAAGCACGTGCTGAGCAGACAACTGCGGCATGCAAGACTTCGGTGCATAGCCGATGTGATGTCGAATACTAGTGCACTTCAGTTAGCAGGGCATGTTCATAGATGTACCGGTAAGTGAGCAGGGTAAGGTATACCAGCATGCCATATCGCGAGCAGGACAGCCGAATACATCTCTTGACACGTGCCGATTGGCAAGAGATCTGCGCAATGAAGATCATTTGAGGACAAGCCGATTCACTACATGATCTCTCTACTTCTCACCACTTCCCTTCACCAAAATCTTCACCTGATTGTCCTTGTCGTTGATCAACGTCAAGAATCCCTCCTCCAAGACCTCATCCATCCCAATCCGCTTCGTAATCATCTTCTGCGCCATGTCCAATCTCCCATCACTCAACGCATCAATCACCTCTTGAAAATCGGCCTTGACATACGTCGCGACACCAAGATACTTTCTCTCCTTGAATACAAGATCGTTCGGCCAGAACGTCGCTCGCTTCTCCCAGATGGCAATGTTGACGTGTGTTCCTCGCGCTCTCAGCGAGTTGACAGCTTGATCCAGACCTGCTTGCACGCCAGCTGCGTCAAACGTCACATCCACACCCTTGTTCTTTGTCAACTCCAAACATCTCTTGACGATGTCGTCCTTCGTTGGATCCAAAACATAATGCGCGCCAAAGTCTTTCGCAAACTGTTTCCGCATGCCCGAAATCTCCGAAACGATGATCTTCTGACAACCTCGTGCTCGTAGCGCTTGGATGACAGACAGCCCGATCGGACCTCCGCCTAGAATCAACGCCGAGTCGCCCTCTTGAAATGGAGACGAGGCGACAGCATGCCATCCGACCGCGAGCGGTTCCACCAGCGCTGCGACATCCAAAGGAACATTGTCCGGACAGTTGAACAATGTGTATTCCGGCACGACCAAGTGCTCCGACAGTCCACCTCCCCACCCACTCAGTCCCACGAAACCATTCTTCCAACAGCAATTGACCAAGCCATCCTCGCACGCACCACAGTCGCCATCGTAAATGATCGGAGCGACGACCACGCGACTGCCGACTTTGAACCGATCCGACACGCCCTCTCCCACCTCTTCAATCACACCCGCGAATTCGTGGCCGAAGGTCAACGGCACCGTCTCGCCGGTGATGGGATGAGGTGTCTTTTCCGGACACAGTGATGGACCGCCCATGTACTCGTGGAGATCACTGCCGCAGATTCCTGGTCACGGATGATGTCAGCTCTATGGGACGTGCGACAACGACCCTTGAACACTCATACCGCACCATGCCGGCTTCACTTTGACCTGGCCGGGACCACATTTCGGTTCGGGAATGTCCTCGTATCGCAGGTCTTCTTTGCCGTGGAATCGCACCTATAATGAGGAGTTCCCGTGATGAGTGGTTCGCATTAGACCGAGGCCCTGAGGCTATATTGCGTACCGCTTTCATGGTTCCTCCGCTCATCCTGGCAGCTGTACAGTGAGATCGGAATGGACAGAGAGGTACTCTTCGAATTTCGTGAGGCAACAGATGAGTCAAACAACAAGAAAAAGGAACAGAGGAGCAAAGGGTCAATGAATCTGCCTACCTCTTTACCCCCATGGATCACACGCTCCAGCCCGACGGCATCGCGAACGGTATTCCCGATCTGGGAATGCGAGGTTGAAGCTCCGGTCCGGATCTGAATGCCTTGGCCCAAGACATGGAGAGGAGCGGGGCATTTGAGGGGAGGCCTGGCCTGAAGCCTGAAGGGAAGGGAAGGAAGGTACGGCTAAGTTCCCCTGGGCGTGACTTCTTACACTGACGGTCAAGCGGATTCTCTTCGAGTCCATGCAGACACAGCAGCACTCTGTGAGATAACGATGCGCCGTGCTTTCCATAAGGTAGCGAGATGAAGCAGCGCAAAAAAAAGTGCTCCGCGGAGAGGTCACTCTCCTCTGTGGAGATCCGGATGCCACGTTTGCCCCGCCTCACATCCGGACAACATTGACCCGACGATCCCGATTGTCGTTGAGGCTCTGCGGATTTAAGAAATCAAGTGGGAAAAGGACATTGATGGAGCAGCATACTTCAACCTCATTCCTTCTCGTGGCCAGAGCATCATCACGACGATGAACACACAATGCTGTTACGCGTCAACACGCTGGAAAATTCATCGAAAAAGCCACACGGAGTGACCAGTCGAAGCAGTGCAATGCGGACTCGACGGAGCGGATAGCACTCTGACGGTGGCATGAGGTCACCTGCTGTGCTGCTGCTCGCAAAATGTTTCCCCGACAGATACCGCTGCCGTATAAGTACGCTGCTTACCTTTTCTTCGCGCGTGCCCTCTGTTCCTGGTCATTGCCATTGCTCTTACATTTTCTCTCACTGAACTCAAACTCAACACAAACTTTCAATCAACCGCAAAAATCACCCGAACACACAGAAATCATGCCTTACCCAGAGACCGCGACGGGCTTCATGATCAAGGATCAAAAGAAGTGGCAGGAGTTTCACAAGGAAGAGTTCAAGCTCAAGCCTTTCGAGGACCGCGACATTGACATTGCCATTGAGTGCTGTGGAGTTTGTACGGCATAACCACCAAGACTTCAAGAAAAGACCCACGCTGACACGGCTCTTTCTTCTCTGCGCAGGCGGCTCCGATGTCCACACTATCAACGGCGGCTGGGGCGAGTCTCCACTTCCCATCTGCGTCGGCCACGAAGTCGTCGGCAAGGCCATCAAGGTTGGAAAAGATGTCAAGACGATCAAGGTTGGAGACCGTGTCGGTGTTGGTGCACAGATCCAGGCCGATTTGACTTGTGGCAACTGCAAGGCGGATCAAGAGAACTACTGTCCCAAGTGAGTGGTGTGAGCAGGACAACTTGGGAAGCAGTCTGTTGACGGCGAAAATAGCATGGTCGACACCTACGGAGCTCCATACTCTGATGGCACCATCTCTCAGGGAGGATACTCTTCGCACATGCGTGCTCACGAGTACTTCACATTCAAGATTCCAGACAACATCGAGAGCGAGATCGCAGCTCCTATGCTGTGCGCTGGTCTGACCGTCTACTCGCCACTGGTCCGTCTGGGTGCAGGGCCCGGCAAGAAGGTCGCCATTGTCGGCATGGGTGGTCTAGGCCACTTCGCCGTACTTTGGGCTGTCGCTCTCGGCGCTGAGGTCTACGTGCTGTCTCATAGCCCTGGAAAGCGAGAGGACGCCCTGAAGATGGGCGCCAAGGAGTTCATTGTGACCGGCGAGAAGGACTGGTTCAAGCCATACGCTTACACCTTTGACTTCATTCTCAACTGCGCCGATGCCACGCACAAGTTCAACCTCAAGGACTACTTCGGCACCATGAAGGGTCAGTAGCCACTTCGCACTTTCTCTACCAGACCACATTGCTAACAACACTCACAGTCATGGGCCGCTTCCACAACGTCGGTCTCGGCGACTCCCCTCTCCCCGAACTCATGGCGCAGGACTTTGCCGGCAACGGATGCTACATCGGCGCCTCCCACATCGGTAACCGTCCCGAGATGTTGGCAATGTTCGACCTTGCGAGCAAGCAGCAAATCAAGAGCTGGATCACCAAGATTCCTATCAGCGAGGAGGGTTGCAAGAAAGCGGTTACGGCGGTCAACGACAACGATGGAGTGCGATACCGATTCGTGTTGAACGAGTACGATGCCGTCTTTGGCAAGCGCGATTAAATCTCAGCGGTTAGCTGCCTGGCGTTTGGCAAAAGCGATATATCATAGACAGCTTCGGTAATTTTCTATGAATCTACGAGCTATATCGATCGTCCTTGAGTTGTTGAAAGCATCAATCTGTAACATGCATCTACCATGCCTCAGTCTCGCACACAGCACGACTCAAGCCTTCTCAGCGGCCAACGAGAGTAGCTCCTCCATAACCGCATCCTCCTTTCCCACCGGCACAAACAGATGATCATGATAATATCCACTGATCGCATTGACGCCAACATTCACCTTCTCCGCCAACCTCGCGGTGATGGCCGCCAGAAACCCAACAGCCTCCAAGCTGGAGTGCACATTCAACGTGACCTGTCGGCACGGAAACGTATAGTACAGTCCCTCTCTATCGGCCGTAGACTTGGGTAGTATGATCGTCCAGGCCTCCTTTTCGCGAAACAGCATCTTCACTTCCTTGGACACGGCTCCGAGGAATTCCGCGAAATGTGGTGCTTCCAGTGACAGCTCCGCGAAGACGTACTCCTCTGCGTCGAGGGTTGGATCCATCGATTTGAGGAGGTCGTCCAGATTGGTGCCTCCACCACCGCTGCTGGCGGGAGGTGTCGCTGTTGTTGTTGGAGAAGCCATGTGCCGTGTTTCCAATGCGTCAGGCGGGTGAATCTCGATGATATAGTTCTGATCCCTGTCCCTGTCTGTCTGTCCCTGTTCTTTGATTCGATTCGGCAATTCCGAGCGTGGAGTTGATGGAAGCCAAATGGAAGCTGAGAATCTTCCCCGTCAAACACGTGGCTCGCATGCACTCGCGTTTTTGAGCTTTGGGTTCAGTGCAACTCCAACAGTCGAAGAAATGGCGATCGTCTTCCCGGTGTACCAGTGCTTGAATTGGTCTCGCGATGTCGTGGCATGCGAACAAAACGGCCTACCACCGGCGACCAGATCTCCAGCCGCATCACCACACACCCTAGCAACGACCAGGACGCCACCATACCCCCGCGCCCCCCGCCCCCGCATTCATGACATTGGGTTGCACAGTTGTGTGGAGCCATATGCCGTAGGACAGGCTCGCCGAGGTTGGCTTGTTCAAAGGCCCACAAGATGTATAATAAATGACATCTCGAGTCCTCAGAGGGATCTCGTGAGCTTTCGCCTCTTTTGACAACAGAAAGGAAACGTTCGGCCGCTTGATCACAGCTTCTTCTCGTACTATTGCTTCTCTGACTTCAAGACAGCTCCACTATACAACGGCAGACATCATGGGCGACATTCCCAAGAAGTACAAGGCCGTCATCTACGATGAGCCCGGCAAAGTCTCGACAAAAGTCGTCGAGTTGGACATGCCAGAGCCCGGTCCCGGTGAGGTCCTCGTGAACCTCACTCATTCTGGCGTTTGTCATTCGGTCAGTTCTGATTATTAAAAGAGGACATGAACCTTACTGACTTGGACCGCAGGATTTCGGTGTCATGACCAATGCCTGGAGAGGACTCCCAGCTCCCACATCTGTATGACAGCATCTCCTGCGAAACCGTTCTGGAACCCACAGCTAACAAGACGTTAGCCCGGCCAAGTCGGCGGCCACGAAGGCATCGGCAAGATCGTCAAGATGGGACCCGGCACCGACGGATCCGCCGTGAAAGTCGGACAGCGCGTGGGCATCAAATGGGTACAACCGCCTTCTCGATCCCCAACTCCACGAACCTCTCCTCGAGACTGACATCCTCCTCTTTCCCAGATCAGCGGCATCTGCGACACCTGCCCCGCCTGTCTCGCCGGCCACGACGGCGTGTGCTTCAACCAGAAGGTCTCCGGATACTACACACCGGGAACCTTCCAGCAATACACCCTCGCCCCCGCCAACTACGTCACCCCGATCCCCGATGGCCTGGACAGCGCCATGGCGGCACCGATGCTGTGTGCCGGTGTCACCGTATACAGCGCGTTGAGGAAGAGCACGGCGCAGGCGGGTGATTGGGTTGCGATTATGGGAGCCGGCGGTGGACTTGGTGAGTCTTGTGCTGAGGGAGAACATCATGGAGGAAAGAGGGTTGACTGATGTGAACGTATTCAGGACATCTTGCCTGCCAGATTGCCTCCAAGGGTCTCGGACTCCGCGTCATCGGAATCGACCACGGCAGCAAAAAGGAGCTCGCGACCGAGTGCGGAGCCGAAGTCTTCATCGACCACACCCAGGGCAATGTCGAGGAGGAAGTCAAGAAGGCGACCGGCGGCCTCGGCGCCCAGTCAGTCCTCGTATTGACGGCTGCCAACGGCGCATACGCTTCGTGAGTGGTTTCTCGACATATCAAGTGTGGCATCCTCTGCTGACCGACCATTCTACCTTTCCAGATCCATGAACCTCCTCAAATTCGGCGGTACCCTGGTCTGCGTCGGTATTCCCGAGGGCGACTTTGTTGCTATTGCCGGTGCTTTCCCTGGCCTCTTGGTCGCCAAGGCGCAGAAGATTGTAGGTGTGGCGGTGGGTAACCGTCGGGAAGCCATTGAGACGCTCGACTTTGCTGCCCGAGGAATTGTCAAGACGCATTTCCGGACGGCGAAGATGGAGGAGCTTACTGGCATCTTTGAGCAGATGGAGAGGGGTGAGGTTGTTGGACGTGTTGTTCTTGATCTCTCTGCTTAGAGAGGAGAGAGAAGACAGTACAAACAGACGGAGTACAGGCGACGTCAACGAATGTCCCTGTCGTTGTCAGATTCCCGCCACCGTTACCTTTCCAGGTCCCCCCTGTCGTGCTTGTCGTGCACGAGCCTGCGTAGCTGTTCGCGAATCTGCGGTGTTCGATTATCGTACGGCCTGGTGTTGAAAACGTACTTGGCATGAAAGCAAGGTCATTGGTAAGACTGCTTCTTCATTTAGTACATGTCATCCATAAGTCATACGAAGCTCACGAAACTTCACTGTTCGAAGTCTCCCGATCATCTCCACATCGCATATCCGCATAGAACATCCTCACCCGCCACCCATCACGCAGCAACATCAACCATCCGACTAATCGCCTCCTCAACATCGATCCCCACACCATGCTGCTCAATCGCATCTTGCGCCCTTGGCACTCCGATCAATGCAATGTTTCTCGGCACCACGATCTCCTGAACGTCGAAGCATCCAAACGCCACCAGCTTCTTCAGAGCCGGACAACTCTTGAAGATGCCCGCAATGACACTATTGTCAATGCGATTGCAGAAACTGACGTTAATGTACTCTAGCGCCGGGTAGGTCATCGCGCCGTTGAAGACGTCCATGAAGGCGGAGAGCTCGATGTGGCGGCAGGAGGAGATATCAACATGGCGGAGGGCTTCGCCGGAGTGGGACATGAGGGCTTTGAAGCCAGTTGATGAGAGGCCGATGGCTTCTTCGGGGCCATTGGGGTTATTGTTGTCCATGTCTCGGGTGGAGTTGAAGTCGACGAAGGTGAGGGGTGGGTTGTTCCAGTTTGTGAAGAGTGCGGCAAAGCCAGCGTCGGTCGCGGTATCATTTTCGCTGAGTCGCAGCTTGGAAAGTTGTGTGCAGTGGTCGTGAATGGCAGCAAGCACTGTGTCGTCAGCGTCTACGAACTTCTCCAGGGAAAGAGTACGCAGGAGAGGACCGCGCTTTGAGATCATGTCGTTCAGAATATCCACGGAAACATCCTTGTTCATCAGCAAAGACAGATGCTCAAGCTGTGGCAGTTGCGAGATGGCCTTGACTGCATCTTCTCCCATTCGACGACAAAGCTTCAGCTTGAGTCGTATCAGATTCGGCGTGTGCTCGACCATCTGCTGGACGGAGGCATCGTCGAATGATGCATCTAGCCACGACAGCTTGACCACCTCGAGCTTCTCGCCAATCTCATGAAATAGTCGTCTCCACATTGCGTCGGTGACCAGGTTCGCAGCGTAGAGTTGGAGGTGCTTCAAATTGTGGCATCTCTCCAGCATGTAGTCGATCGACTCATCCTTCATCTGGCAGCAGTTTCCGAGCACCAGCTTCTCCACGTTGGGGACCGTCGCAAAGATCTGGTTGTAGTTCTCCACCTCCAGGTATGCTGCATCATGAACAATGACAGAGTCCAGATCCGGTCGCAGGAACAGTGGCAGATTCTTCGGCTTCAGCACGCGCTTCTTTGAGAAGATCTCACCCAGCCGCTGCAGCAAAGATTGAGCCGCGCTTCTTTGAGAAGATCTCCCCCAGCCGCTGCAGCAAAGATTGAGGCAGCTCTCCCAGCTCTTCAATATCCTCATGGCTCTCCGCAACCTTCGTGATGCAGAGCTGCTGTAATGACTTCGCTCCGCATGAAGCAATACCATCCAATCGATCACTCTCCATCTTCCGTCTCTTGCGACCCACAGGTTTCGTAGCCACCTTCTTCTCAGCCTTCAAATCCTTCGTTTGTGCTTTTCCACAAGGAGCGCACAACAGCCCTCCATCTGGTCCCTCCTTGCTATAGGGCGTGACCGTGAAGCGCTTGTTGCACAGCTCGCAGTGCTCGAATTGTCCCGGTGCAGGACGTGCCTTCTTGTACGTGATCGCATCGTCGTAGTCGGCGTCCGAGTCCATTGAGTCGTCATCGTCCTTCTTTTTCTTGCCCTTGCCCTTCTTGGACGCCGAAGCTTTGGCCTTCTTGATCTTGTCGATCGCCTCCTTTTCATTACGTTTCCTCTTCTTCGTCTTCTCCGCTTTCTCCACCTCGTCTGCGACTTCAGCTGCGACGGCTAATGCCACCGCTTCATCGATGTTCGCCGTATCGGCCGCGGCTCCTTCTCCTGCATTCTCGTCGTGGTTGGCCTCGCGTCTGCGTCTCTCGTAGTCATCTCGAATCTGGGCGGCGGAGATGTTGTTTGCCTGCGATGGTTAGCGAGGTCCACTCCTATCATGTGCGATGAGAACGAACGGCAAGAAAGTCCGTCAAGGCACTCTGCGGCCCGCGAATATTGCGATTGCCTCCACGTCTGCCCGTCATCTTGTCTGGTGTATGGTGCGTGTGGTGTAGAACAGAATGAACAGATCGATGAAAAGAGCGGAAGGTTGAGTGTCTGGCATTGAATTGTTTGCCACAACCCGACTTTCCCCAGGCAGGCCGCAAGTGATCGACAGGTTCGGGGAGACGCGCCGCGCGACGCGAGGGTGATCCGTGCTTTAAAGTGCTTGCAGGTGAACTCTTGACATCCGCATGCGAAGTCTCAGTGAATCCACACACAAGCATGGCAGCGCTGCGAAGCTTCCGCCGTGCAATCGGCCGACTACAGCTGGATGCAATAGCGAGACCACCGTCTCGACCATTCTCTGGCAGCTTGACTCTTCCACAGAAGAAACAGCTCGACGTCGAAGCCCTCCTCTCCAAACCCAGCTGGTCCGTCGCCTCCCTCCTCCCATCCGAGACCACACCCACCTCCACTCCTACCATCTCCTCCTCCCGAATGCACCACCTCCTCCGCCTCTCCGCCCTCCCACCGCCAACCTCCCCCGCCGAAGAAACCGCCATGCTACAAACTCTCTCCTCCCAACTGCATTTCGTCCAACAAATCCAATCCGTCGACACAACCAACGTGGAACCGTTGCGGAGTCTACGAGACGAGACGGAAGAGGGAGAAAAGGAGGCGGAAGTGGGGTTGGAGGCTTTGAAGGGTGCGTTGGAGAAGGAGGAGGTGAGGGGAAAGTTTCATCGAAGGGTGAGGAGGAAGAGGGAGGTGCAGGATGGTGAGAAGTGGGATGTGCTGGGACATGCGGAGAAGAAGGTGGGACGGTACTTTGTGGTGGAGGGAGGGAAGGATAGATGAGGATGCAGGGAGGAAAGGGTGATTTTTTGCACCAAACGGATGATGAGTCGGCTTTACTGGCTAGCGCTGGACGACGGACTCGATAAGACTCGGCGCGGGCGGTTTGTACTGCCCGACTGCTACGCGTACGTGGTATCTTGCCTGTCAGAAAGTCCGAGCCCTCCAGGTGGTTGTCTAGTGGAGAGGCACAGCCCGAGGACTGAGAGCCTGGAAACGCGGGGGACAAGGCGACTTCATGGTCTCGAAAGAGAATGGTTGGAATGGCAGGGATGCGGTCGGCTTGGTCTCCGGATTTCCATTCGAGAACGGCACAACGGAGTTGTTGTCGTTGTTGGCTGATGGTATGAGTGGTCGCGCCCAGCGCTGAAGGAAGAGACGAGATGAGATGATGGCATTTGGACATTGGTCAATATGGTAGGCATCGGCTCGGCGAAACAGGACGACGACATGAGCACTTCACGCGCGACCATGGAGACGGCAAGGCACATTACATGAACATATCATTCAAATAAACAACACTCCCAACGCTATCTTCAAACTCATAGTGGTATCCTCCATAAAATCACTCACGTATCAGTCCCTCCTCTTCTCACACTCACTTCTTCTCCCTCCCCTCTTTAACCGTCTCAATAATCTTATCCACCACACTCGGGTCGGCCAACGTACTAGTATCACCCAACTGATCCTCCTCGCCCGCCAAAATCTTCCTCAAAATTCTCCTCATAATCTTACCCGACCTCGTCTTGGGCAAATCGGGAATCGCGAAAATCGCTTTCGGCGCGGCAAACGGTCCGATCGACTTGCGCACTTGCAGGACCAAGTCCTTCTTCAACTGGTCGTTGATCTCGTGTCCATCTTTGATCGAGACGAACGCGTTGACCGCTTGACCAGTGAGTTCGTCGTTGATGCCCACCACGGCCGCCTCGCCGACAGCCTGATGCTCGATGAGCGCCGCTTCGATCTCAGCCGTCGACAAGCGATGACCGGAGACGTTGACCACGTCGTCGACACGTCCGCGAATCCAGTAGTATCCCTCGAAATCTCTCGCGGCGCCGTCGCCCGTGAAGTAGTACCCCTTGTAGACATTGAGGTAGGTGTCCATGTAGCGCTTGTGGGCGCCGTAGACGGTGCGGGCCATGGAAGGCCAGGCCTGCTTGAAAGCCAGCACGCCCTCGACATCGTTGCCGGAGATTTCTTCGCCGGAGACGGGATCGATGATCGCGGCTTCGATGCCGAAGAAGGGGAGAGAGGCGGAGCCGGGTTTGGTGGGAGTCACGCCGCCGAGGGGCGTTATGACGTGGGAGCCGGTTTCGGTTTGCCAGTAAGTCTGGAGAATGAGTCAGTCTGGACATAAATGTTAGCACGATCTCGAGACTTACATCGACAATGTGGGCCTCCTCCTTTCCAACAGTGGAGTGGTACCACTTCCAGACCTCTGCGGCAATGGGCTCACCGACGGAGCCCAACACACGGAGAGACTTCATCTGCGCCTTGACATGCTCGTCTCCGGCACGCTTGAGCAGACGCAGAGCGGTGGGTGCAACGTAGAACTGTGTGACCTTGTGCAGCTCGCACACGTCCCAGTATCGGCTGAAGTCGGGATAGGCTGGAGTGCCCTCGAAGACGACCGTTGCAACACCGAGCACCAATGGCGAGTAGACGACATAGGTGTGGCCCGTGATCCAACCGACATCACCACCGCAGAAGAAGACGTCGTTGTCGTGAATGTCGAAGACGTATTTTCCGGTCGCCGCGGCTCCGAGGAGGTAGCCACCGGTGGTGTGCATGACACCCTTGGGCTTGCCAGTCGAACCAGAGGTGTACAGCAAGAACAGAGGATCCTCGGAGCTCATGGATACAGGAGGGTAGTAGGCCGGCCACTTCTCCATCTCCTCGTGCCACCACAGATCTCTGCCCTCGGTCCACGGCACCTCAGCACCGGTGCGTTGGAAGACAAGACAGTGGGTCACATCCTTGCACTGCTTCAACGCCTCGTCGACAATCTTCTTGGTGCCGATGAGCTTGCCTCCACGCTTACCCTCGTCCGAGGTAATGACGACCTTGGAGTTGGCGTCGATGATGCGGTCGCGGAGTGAATCGGCGCTGAAACCAGCAAAGACGACCGAGTGGACGGCTCCGATACGTGTGCAAGCGAGGAAAGCGACCAGCGCTTCGGGAATCATGGGGAGGTAGAGAGCGACGGTGTCGCCCTTCTTGACGCCCATCTGAGTGAGCACCCAGGACAGACGGGAGACTTCTCGGAGGAGCTCGCCGTAGGTGATGGTGCGGCCCTCGCCCTTCTCGTCGGCCTCGTAGATGATGGCGGGCTTGTCCGGATTCTTGATGGCATGGCGGTCGACGCAGTTGTACGAGGCGTTGAGCTTGCCCTCGACGAACCAGGCGGTGTCACCGCCGGCGAGAGTGCCAGAGCGGACGGTCTGAAAGTCCCGCTCCCAGGTGAGGAGGTCTCGTGCCATTTTACCCCAGAACTTGTCGGGCTCTTCGATGGACTCCTTGTACATTTTCTTGTACTCGTCCATGGACCCGATGTGCGGGCTTTTGGGATGCTTTCTGTGGGGAACATGTCAGCGGCTTGCTGCATGCATTGCATTGCTGTGCTGTGCTGTTCTGCAGTGGAATCGCATAGCTGGTGTGATGTACTTTAGGAGAGCTTCTGGGACATGGTACGTCTCCGCCGACTTGGACTCGGGAATGCCAGCGGATGGCTGCACCTCGCCTTCAGACATGACGGGTGGTCGTGTGTGGTGATAGCTATGGGAGAGGAAAGTGGTCGCCCGAGCGGAGGGTATTGGTGTTGGTGGTGGTGGTGGTGGTGGTGTAGAATGGAGAGTGGAAAGGACGACCGGGGTAAACAAAGAGGTAGAGGTATGAGGTAAGAATGGCCTTGGGGTGTAGTAATGGCGAGCTTCCGGCTGTGAGCTTTGGATTCCCTTCTACTAGTGTGTGTAGCTTCGGCTAAGCGTGAAGGGTTGGACGGATTAGCGGGTTGCGTAGTGAGAGGAGAGGAACAAGAGGAGCGAAAACCCACCGCCGTGGGATGGTGGACCTGGACGCCGTCACCCGAGGTTGATCAAATAATAGTTTAGTACAAGATCGCGTGAGACGTTACTTCTGGTGGAAGTAACTCTTCGACGGCGATTGTGCGGCAGTGTGCGATATCTCACTCTCACTCTCACTCTCGCTTGCGGTCTGGATCAATCGAGGAAATTGATAATTGGTGCTATGAGGTGGGCAGAGTACCTTATTCGTATGGCGGGGCAGGAGAGAGAGCGACGTTGCCTTCTATTGTAGCAACGACCTTCATAGCAATATAGCACACCCTGGTAGCTGCAGCTCATTGGTATCGCGGTCAGCATGATTAAAGCTCCCCTCTCCCAAGAAGACCACAGCAATTGGCATCCCTCCCCCATCCATCACATTGTCGTCGCTTCCAATTCTGATGACATGTGTCCGACCCCACCACCAAACCCATGAGCCGACAGCGGGGTCATTCCTCTGGAGCACGTCCCGCACGTTCTTGGCCCGGGTCTCGGCGCTCTGTTCCTCACACCTCCGCTCGACCGTTGATCCGAGTTTTTTGTCATGATGGGCCTTGACGAACTCCGATCAGGGCTTAAGCGGCTGAGTGGCTTGTATCAGGCGACCCCAAGGCTATGAGGCAACGATGGCGTGTGCCATGGCTCGTGAGAAACTCTGAGAATCGTGATCCCACAGCTATGCTACCTGTCCCTGTTTCTCTCCCCGTGTGCGCGTGTGCCAGTCACATGAAACTCGTGAAGATTGCGGTACCACCCTCGAGGAAGCAGGGATTCTGGCACGCATTGCCTCCTTTGGGCCAAGCGAAGGCATCCCGAGTCTTCACGCTTTCCATTTTACTGTTACAGCTTCATTTTCCGTCCTGCGTTCCAGTGCTTCTCTGTGTTCTAACAGTGAAAAAACCATCCCCGATGTAGCCAATACTCCTGTTTTCGACGCTCTCGCGGTAGATACTTCCCGACTCCAGTCACCATCATGCAATCCCATTACATCTCCCGCCACTCTACTTCGCAAAGTGGAAGTCATAGTTCAACCACTTCCTCGCCAACACTTGCTGAACAGTCAAACCGGGCTTGCCGTAAGTCAACGGGCTAAAGTACCAGAAACTCCACACCAGTATCGAAATCAACACTCCGCTCGCGGCCCATGTCGCCAACAAGCTTTGCCCCGCGATGCGTTCGCGGATCGGCTTCGCGCGCTGAGCAGCTTGTGCAGCGCTGTCCTTCTTCCCGTCCGTGATGGGGTTGGTCGAGGACACGCGGGTGAGATCTTGCGGCTCAATGTTGAAGACAAACTCGACAATCGCACCGGCAACAAGGCAGGATGCCAAGTGTGCTGGCAGGTAGTGGTGCAAGAAGAGCTGACGGCCCATGATGAAGAACGGAAGGTAGTGGGCGCCCCAGACGAGGAAGAAGAAGCCCGTGCTGTTGTAGAGACGAGACCGAGTGCCTGTGTCGTTGTTAGTCTGAGCCGATCGATTTCAGGGAGCGCCATGCACTTACGTCTGTCAAGAGCGTCCACGCCACGGCGGACAGACATCTGGTCCGCGAACAGAATGCCGGCGAAAATCGCCAAAACCGACGATGCGAACCACCATCCGAGAGGGTTGCCCATAAAGTAAATTTGACGCTTGGTCTCGTTCTCCGTCCAGAAGCTGACCCCGCGGAGAAGGAATGGCCACTGAATTGGCTGCGAGGCGTACGGGTGAGACGATGTCAACGCGTTGTTGTGGTAGAACATGGCCCGCTGGACCTCAATATACTTCTTCAAGAATGGCATGCTCTTGGGCTTGCGGATCGTCTTGACCAATCGAGGCGAGTCGGCGGGAATGCCCTGGATGTCTTCGGCGTACCACAAGTTCGACGTCTGCGCGGCATTCTTGTTGCCGTTGATCTCAGCTTGCTTGTAACCCCAGTCGGGCAAAGGCTTGGTGTGCGTCCACATGGCGACCTTGGTAGGAACGTGGATGAGCTTGAAATGCGATGCGAGTGTCTTGAACTCCTGTCCAGTCTTCTTCTCGTCGACACGGATCTCAAAGAGAGTGTCGTTGTATCGATTGCCGTTGGCCTGCTCGATTGGGACTGCGGTGAATTCCTGGTTGGTAGGGAAGAAGGGAGACGCAACATCGTGGGTGAGCAGGTAGGAATCGGTGACGAGATGACGAAGACGAACGTGGTCGCCAGTCCTGACCTTGTGACCCGCGCCTTCCACACCGTTCGACGGGAGAATCTGCCACAGGTTGTTGGTGTCGTTGTGAGGATATCCAGTGACCTGCTGACCCTGAGACGAAACGCGCCCATCATCATAGCGAAGCGGGTACTTGTCCACATGCGAGTGCAGATAGACCTTGGTGTCCTTGTGACGCATGGAGATGTTGTCAAAGTACTCGATGCTCACAGCATTTTGCGACATGAGGTTGTCCGAGAGCGTCTCCTGGAAAGCCGGGGTCATGAAATCGTCACCAGGACCCGATCGAGACAGAATGGCAAAGTGCACCTGGAACCAGAACAGGTACATGAGGAAGGGCACAATGATCAGACCGATGACACGCGCTGCAAAGTGCTTGAAGAATGTCGGCAGTGTCAGAGCTCCTTGCTTGCGGTTGACATCCATCAACTCCCAGAGATCGATCAAGACCGGAACGCCAATGGAGAAGAAGGTGAAAGCTCCCACGTATTTCGTGCTGATGACACAGCTCATGCATACTCCAGTGAGCAGGAGCCACTTCCACCACTTCCTTCCGAACGGCGCATGGCGGAGCTTGTAGAATCGAATGTAGCAAAGGATGCTCAGCGCCATGAACAGCACTAGGGTCGCGTCGAGGAGAATCAGACGAGTCTGACCAATGTGCGCATTGTCGAAAAGCACCAGCGAAGAGGCCAGGATGGCAGCAGGCAGACTGTATCCAGACTCCCACATGATCAGGTATACAGTTGACACTGTCAGCGCGCCCATCAGCGCTGGCATGGATCGGTATGCCACGTAAGGCACGTGGTTGGTGATGTACGAGTCGCCGATGTTCTCGAAGAGGAAGGAGCCATCGTAGCCAACGAGCCAGCCGGCGAATGCGAAAAGTAGCTTGCCAAAGGGAGGGTGAACGTCGAAGAAGTATGTGCGTTGGAGGTAATACGAGGCAAACTTTATCGCAAGACGTTCATCAGTGACTGTGTCCGCGTCCTTCACATCATCGTCCTTACCTTGCCAAAGTGCACCTCATCGAACACGACCTGGTCGGGATGGCTGATGCCCCAGAAGCGCGTGAGGAATGCGAGGATCGTGATGATTGTGAAACCAAGCTTGTAGTCCCATTCACTCTTGACAGCCTCTTTTCCCGACTTTTTCACCGAGTCCCAGGTATCCTCGACCTTGCCATTCAATGCGGCTGCGTTCGGTGTTACTGGGCGGTTCTTGTCTTTGGGCCCTCGTTGGCGGACCGTGCTCTGGGGAGAGGACATGGCGTGTCGTGATCAGCCGCGATGGGCTGATGTAAGTCGATGGAACCGAATAGAGTTGAGAGAAGAGAAGAAGGGAAGAAGAAGAGGTAATAAAAGAGAGGGAAGGAGTGCGTGCGTGTTGCGTGAAGTTGATGGAAAGTTGGGGAGCTGAACATTTGACTTTCGAGGCCAGCTTTCAAAGGGTCAAGCAACCCAATGGTCGTATCCACGGGTAGCCCCTTGCACGTGCCGGATCGCCCGCGTCTTCTACGCGTTTTCGAAATGTGCGTTTTCGAAATGTGCGTCGGTCGAGCATCTCCTATCGAAGCGGACAGGCAACAAGACACGCACAAGCCAGTACAGATGCATTCGTTCGACAGCTTTATTACGGGCACATCTATCTCAAAGAGACAGCTCTATCAGCAGGGAAACCCTGCTCACAGAGAACAGGGGCAAGATGATGCGAACGATTTTCAGCCTCTACTGTCCCGTGCGTTCTAATACACATATGATCTCACTACATAAAAAGTCAAGACTTCGGGGGTATCTGAATAGTGCTCATATGCACGCCCAATCCGCTTGCTTGTTGTGTCATATCAACATAAGAAGTTGATGCTGGTTCCACGACCAGACCATGTCTATCATCCTTCTTCCAAAAGTACAGCCACCCTGCTGTCATTGTCATTGCTGGCCGGTCGGAAGCTGTGTATGCGATCCGAACTGGCCGGTCTGCGGTCTAAATGCAGATGCAGGATATGTGTCGTTGATCTTGATGCCGCCGTGCCCGAACTGATAATGCGGGCCAGAGGGATCTTTGGACATGCCTGGAATTGCGTTCCTCTTCATCGTTTCTCGCTCCTTTTCTGCCGAATCCGGTGGCGCGTCTATGGTGCTGGCGCCTGAAATGTTGGAGATGTTTCGAAATCCAGTAAGCTCTCTCTCGGCGCCATTTTGTCGTTGTTTGGTCACGGGTATAGGAGATGGCATGGTCGCTAGATCTCGCGGCACATACATGTGAGGGTAGTGTATTCTGTCCGTTGTTGGCGGGGCTGCTACGACACTCGATGGTGCGTCGACCGGATCACTATTGGCCGGAATCGTTCCTGCACTCGAATGCTCCGGCAGCCGTCTCTGTGGATTCGGCGTAGCATATGGGCTATGTGCGTTTGTGGCTGTCCCGTTGAGACTCCGCATCAATTGTTTCGCGGTGTGTGCACCAGGCTCCGAAGCCCAGTCGGGAGTATGCGTCAGACCAGGGGGTCCATGATTGAGTATCGGACCTTGAGACCTGGCCCAGGCATTCTGCTCGACGAACTGCTCGTGTGCGATTCGTTCGCTTTGCGCCTGTACAAATCCAGTGCGGTTGGGAAAGTAAACAGGCTGGGCTGCTGGCTGAGCCGCGCGCTTGTTGATCTGCGTTTCCATCAGCCAGATGCCTCATGCTACTTGTAGCTGGCGGAAACATACCTTCATCGACTTGAGATCGGACTCCAGTGCATCGCCTTCGGCGCCTGCGATGTCCGGTGCAGCTGGGAAGCCGACATACTTTGCGATGCCGCTCAACACGGATACCTCCTGGTTGTATTTGGCCTGTTGTCGGATCTGCACGCTCTTCTTTGTCGGGAACTTGAACATGTACGCCTCGTCATCGCTTTGATTCGCTTGGCGACGCTCTTTCTGAATGTTGTACCAGTCCTCCCCGAGCTTGACCATGATATTTTCTCTTAATTCGCGCGCGTGTTGGAAGTATTGGCTATGCAATTGACTCCGCTCTGCCAATGTAGTCCGCCGGAGGCTTTCCAGCTTGAACTTTCGCAGGGCGCGGGTCTCGGTGGCCTGCTTCGAATATCGTGCGTCTATGCATGCGATTTGTCGCAAGTATTCTGGATGTCTGCAGTCGGGCTGCTTGAGAAGATCAAGCTCTGCGTCCATTGCAGCCAATCTCTCGCCATGCACCTTGTCTCGAAAAGCGGCGAATTGTTTTGCCAGGTCCTCGAATGCTGTCGACGCAGGCAATTTGCGCTCCGACTCTTCTTTTGACCTGGCAGCCGCTTCTTCGCTCTGCTCTTCCTCTGGCTGTACCACTGCATCACTTTGCACCACTTCAGTCTCTTTCGGGGGCTCAAGCTTTGGGCGACCCTTTTTCGGCGGTCGACCGCCCTTCTTGCGTCCCGGTTTTACAGGCTCTGGTATCGCTACAGCTTCAGCCTCTTCGTCGATTGGTTCGTCGGCGTCTGCAGGCGCATCTTCGGGTTGCGTTTCGCCATTCGCGGTGGTATCGTTGGCGGCGGTACTGTGGCTCCGCTTTCGAGGCGACTCGCCTAGATCGGATTCTGGACTACTCAACGAGCTCTCCTCTGATTGTGATCGCTTTCGCTTTTTCGCTGCTTCCTCAAGGTCAGTGCCGACTTCATCGCGGGTTGCTGCTGAGTGCCACTGACCAGCTGCGTCAATGGTACTTGTGCTTGACGCCCCGCCCTGTGCGAGGAGAATCGGTGACGGAGGCTCTGAAAGGTCGTCCAATGCCTCGTCATCAGCGGTAGCAGCGTGGACCAATTTACTGGGCGTCCTTCCAACGTTCTCTGCTTGCTTGCGCAATTTGTCTGGTGTATTCTCGAGACGCTCTGTCTCTGCTTCCGAGTCAATCTCCATAGACTGATGCGCCGTGAGCTCTTCTGCTGCGATATTCGCAGAACTGCTGCCAAAAACTTCGCCATCTTCTTCTAGATCGTCCTCAGGATCGCTAAGACTGCTGGAGCGATCGTCGCCGACGTCGGCGGCGAGGTCGACAGTTCCGTCGGGGAGAGCGTCGTCCTCCGCTTCAGTGTCTCTCATAGCGGCATCGCGATTCGCAACCGGTGAGGCTTTTGAGCTGAGCGGACTGATGCTAGGTCGCTGGGCGTGCATCATGTGAGGGGAGCGACGCGCAGTGGTCGCCATTCGTGCGGATCACAGACGGGGTGAGGCCTGCGTCGCTGATGCCGACCACGCGATGGTGGAGTGTAGTCGAGTCGTATCGGGCGCTCTGCTGCGTGAGAAGGTTTGTGGTGAAAGTGGGAGGGCGTTTCGATCGAGGAGGTCAAAGTGCGTGCCGTGCGCGGCGGATTCGTGGGTGTGAGGGTGAGGGTCGGAACTGAAGCGAATTGGAGGATTGTCAGTCCATCGGTGGTATGAATTACTCAGTCGCTGTGTATGAGAAGTGTGAGAGAATGGGCGAAGGTGTGAATGTTGGTGGCAGACACGGTGAAAGGTGGGCGGAGAAGACGGTCACAGTGGAGCGGGAGAAGAAGCGCAAGCAGCAGATGCAGCAGAGCATGACATCGGCATCAAGCGTTGTGCCGACTCGGGATCTGCCCTGACACCCACCAGACCAGATAGATCAAGGGTCCGAGCTCAGTCTTCTTCTTTCTTTGACAGAACAAGAGCAAAACAGCATATGATATGTAGTTGTATAGTGTTTGTAGATCATGTGAATAGAGGGAATTAAATGTGTGCTTTATCTCCTGCTAGAATACACAGACGGTGCTGCTTCTGCGATTGTCGTTCATATGAAAGTGATCTACAGATTGGGGAAGGAATCTCGAAATGTCCGAGCTCGACTTTTTGGTACCTTGAATTTGCGACAGAGAATTTATAGACAACTCTTGATTCTTCACATCCACGCACACAACGCATTGCGCTTACAGCAGACATGGCAGCGGAGAAGATCAAGAAGGAAAAGACAGGCAAGGTGGAGAAGTCCTCGAAGAAATCGTCAAAGGAGAAGAAGGACAAAAAGGACAAGAAGGAAAAGAAGAGACACAGCGCCGCCTCAGCATTTGCGTTGCTCGCCGATGATCAAACTGTTGATCCTACATTGTCATCTTTGTTCGCAGTGAAGGTGAGAAACAGCAAGATAACTGTCACGAATAAGCACTCAACTGACATTTTGTAGCAACCTGCTGTCAAGGCGAAACCAGCAGAGATTCCAACCAAATCCTCTAAAGACGACGACGCGAGTGAGGACGAGAACAACCAAGAACTTTCAAGTATCGATGGCGACCTGGAGGACGGTGTCGACGATTCACCAGATGGAGCAGTCGAAAAAGAGCTTACTCCGGCAAAGGCATTGGCTGGCGAAGAAGTCGATGAGGTGAAGCCTAAGAGGAAACGCAAGAGAAAGGATGCGGACGAAGAGCTTGAGGATGCATACATGAATCGTCTGGCTCGCGAGGAAGAGAAGGACGCAGATCGAGCGGCGAAAGAGCGTGGGGCGAAGCGGCAGAAGCAGAGTCTGAAGGAGGGAATTGACGTTGAGGAAGGCGCAAGGGACGATGAGAAAGAGGCGGCAGACGACGACAGTGATATGGAGGATGTCGAGGATGATGAGGACGACGAAGCAGAAGCAAACACACCACCACCAAAACACGAAACTGAGACAGCAGCAGACGACGAGCTCCAGAAAGCCAATCGCACGGTCTTCCTCGGCAACGTGTCGACTTCTGCTATCACATCAAAGGTCGCTCGCAAAGCACTGCTGTCACACCTTGCCTCCTTCTTCACCGACCTGGCCGAGACAAAAAAGGGCGATGCGAAGCCTAAAGTTGAATCACTCCGATTCCGCTCGACTCCGTTCGCCTCAGCCATTCCCAAAAAGGCTGCATTCGCCAAGAAGGAGCTCATGGACGCTACGACCAAGTCGACCAACGCATACGCTGTCTACTCGACCCCAGCGCTCGCACGTGAAGCCTGCACACGGCTCAATGGAACCTCAGTCCTCGCCCGTCACATGCGTGTGGACTCAGTCGCCCATCCCGCAAAGGTCGACAATCACCGCTGCATCTTCATTGGCAACCTCGGATTCGTGGACGACGAGACGAACATCCAGGATGCCAACGAGGCCGACGGCCGCGAGATTCGCAAACGCGGCAAGGAGCCCGCAGATGTCGAAGAGGGCCTCTGGCGCACCTTCAGCAAGTGCGGTACAGTCGAAAGCGTCCGTGTGATCCGTGACAGTACCACACGAGTCGGCAAAGGAATCGCGTACGTCCAATTCACCGACGAGAACGCGGTCGAGGCAGCTCTTCTCTATAACGAGAAGAAGTTCCCACCCATGCTCCCTCGCAAACTGCGTGTCACGCGCGCGAAAGCCATCAAGAGGAATGCAAAGCCTGGCTCTGGTCGTCCAACAACCAAGCCTCGTGCTACAGGCTATCAACGCAAGTACACAAGCGAGGAAGCCTCGCAGATGGGACGCACAAGCAAATTATTCGGACGTGCTGCGGCCGCACAGCAGGCCAAGTCTACGCCGAGACCGAAAGGTACGGCGGCTAATAACACGCCGCTGGGAGATGGGACGAAGAAGCCCCCGGTTCCTGAGGGCATCCGTAAGCCGGAGAACTTCATCTTCGAGGGTCACAGGGCTAGTGCGAAGGGTGGCAAGAGCGGATTGAAGTTGGGTGGCAAGAAGAAGGGAACAAAGGTGACTGGGAGGAGTGCTTCGTTCAAGGCGAAGAAGAGAACTGGTGGTGGGAAGTAGAGGACAATCCATCACACTCTACTCGAAAGCAAACGCACCCGTGGAAATACACCTGGCGTTAGGTATGGCCTGTCATATGCGAATGCAGAATCGCGGCATGTGAATGCTCGCAGCAGCAGCCAATTGCTCACAATTTGAAGCTTCTGCGCTTCACTTCGCATCATATCGCTCACTTCTCGAGTCTGTGCACGGCCTCTCTCATATGCTCATGATCCCTTCCTTCTACCACTACTCGCTGTATCTCTCTTCATACCCTCAACTTCTCACCTTCTCCACATCCTTCGCTCCAACATACAACACATCCTCACACAACACAACGAGTAGCACGATGGCGGCCATGCAAGCAGACACCGAGGCAGTCCAGACAGGTGCCAGCATTGCGGCGGCGACTCCAGCAGATGCTCGCTTCGAAGCATTCGCACAGGCTCTCGACACATGTGTCGAAACCGAGGAACATGCGGCCGATCAGCGTGCCGAAGGTGCAGAAGATCCGGATACCGACGAACGCCGTGCGAGAGACATCGCTGAGGTGCATCGCGCATTGATGGCGTGGGCGACAAAGGGTACAGGCAGTGCTACTGTCTCTGCCGAGCAACCCAGAGGCACACTCTCCGCCTTCATGTACAAGAAGCAGGACGATGCCTACATGAGAATCGAGGCCCAGGTCGACCCCAAGGACAGAGGATGTCTTCCCGACAACGAGGACCTCGTTGCTGGCTTCATTCATGCTTTCGGTTTCGCTGTCCCTGGCGAGGAAGATGGGGCGGAGGAGCTGTCGTCCATTCAGCGGATGCGGCTGGAAGATGCGCTTGAGGCGTACTTTGAGGCGATGAAAGGTACGGGAGTAGCGTCCTGAATCATAATCATTCTGCTAACGTCTCGACAGCCAACTGTCCGGAGGACGACAATGAGGATGGAGAAGAGTCTTCTGATGACGAAGGCGGCTTCAACTGGGCTCCACCAGAGATTCCTGGACTGATTGACTTGGAGGAGTTCAGACAGCGTATGATGGGCCCAAAGACCGTGCGTGAGATTCTCGGGATTGAGGCGGGAGACAAGGGCGACAATGATGAGACCAGCGATACCATCGAGACGGGCGAGGCGGGCGAGATTGGCGGGAAAGCATCAGACTCTGCCTGATAGACAACGAGCAGCTCGTTGCGGCCAGTTGCTCTTCGACGTGGAGCATGGAAGTGGTGATTAGAGGGGCCAGGTTGGCCGATGAGTTTTCGAATCAGGAGAGCCAATGCGTAGTATGTTAGCCAGAACTATCAGCAAAGTCACCTTCATACTGTGACAATATGATGTGCCGTCCCGTCAAGGCTTGAGATCGAACGTGCGACACGATGAAGCTGCTTGCTCGTCCTCTCCCTCTCCATACTCTCGTTAAGTGTACCCTAAACACAATCATTGGTCTGGTCGAACAGCTCAGGAGCGAAGCACTGTCAGGCCCAGTCGTCGATTCTGAAGGAGTTGAAGCTGGCTGTGGACTTGTGGTACCTCCTGGATCCCGCTCAAACTGCACCGCATGTATCGAACTCTGGTGGCCTGGAGTGTCCAGACTGCGCGAGAGAGCATGGAGATCTTCTTCGAGGGGGATCCATGTGCCTACGGAGGAGCCACATCAGCAACAATACTTTCGTTCTCCGGCTCAGACTGGACGGTCCGAGCCACCGATGTCCAGGTTGCGTGGTGCGGATTGAGCGGAGCCACGGAGGTGGGTACTGTATCGGTTGATGGAGATGTTCCGCAAGAACCTCGAACGATAACGAGCTCGAGGAGTCGAGACCTCTGTCGATCACATCTGAACCATGCCGCGGCAGCGTGGTCTGGATGGTCTATCGGCTGCGGGCGTGGGGGAAGCTAAGGGCGGGCTAGGAGCCGGAGGCACACATGCGGATGATCCGTGTTGGTGATGGACATGGATGCCGCCGAAAAGGACCACACAGCTCTTTGCGCAAGCTGAAATGGATGGGAGGGATGGATTTCTTGGGAGTGCCTCCTGTGGTGCAACCCACGCTGCGACGAGTCTGATCTCGATCGTGAGGCCATCCGGTCTTCGGCCAACTCCTAGATGGCAGACGCAAGAGCACGAAGAAGCGACGATCCAAGCCGCGTGGTTCATGGCAAGTATTGAGGCACTAGTCGTCAATGGCGGGCGGCCGTCTCATCAATACGCCTATCAAACTGCACCGACAGGCATTCATGGTTCATGCAATCGACGACCCTGCCATCTCACTCCTATACCGCTGTTTCTAAACACGATACCACTGTATCACTCTCACCGTACATTGTGCATTCTGTTTCCCGTTTCTGCGCGCCAACTACGACCTTGTAATCCTCTTGAGAACATAATTTCGATTCGCGACACAGATCAGCTGAAGAGATTCAGCTCTCTGCCCTGCCAGGCTTCGGCTTCTCAAGTGCCCAAACTGCTGCTTTCGTCATACCGACCTCAACAGCGCGGAAACCGCGTATGCGCCACGATCTTCCCGTTCAAATCTCCAAACGTTCTTGGATACACCGCGTGACCTGGACACCCTACCATTCCACTGGGTAATACCGCCGACATATCGCCCGGCGGCCATTGCTGCTGCTGCACCCACACTCTAGAATCTGGTCGCACTGCATTTCACCCATTCGACGGAGCAGCACACTCACAGCTCGGTCGATCACCTCACTCACCACGTCCGGCCTGGTCGGCCTCTGGAACCACTCGGACAAGGAGCGCATGATTGCAACAACAGCATCGATTCCGCGGGCCAATTGCCCTTTCCTCGGTCACCACCGCCATGTCTTCGCCCACCGCGTCGACGAATCCACCACCGAGGCGATTCGCTCCTCAGCCGATTGAGACAACAACGAAGTCTTCCAAACAGACTCGGAAACACTCACCAGAGAAAGAGGACGCTTCCAAAGTCCGCCGATTTGCACCAGAGCCGATCGAGACGTCCTCCAAGTCATCTCGGAAAGATGCTGCCGTTTCAGACAGCAAGCCGATCACGAGGAGATTCGCTCCAGAGCCGGTGGAGACATCTACGAAATCGTCACGCAAGGAACCTGCAGACGGCAAGCCGGCAACGCGACGGTTTGCACCTCAACCGGTTGAGACGTCGCATAGGAGTAGCAGGAACAATTCAAAGGACAACACTGGGAGCTCGAGATTCAAGCCACAGCTCGTAGAGACCGTTTTTGGAGGGAACAGAAAGTCTGCTAGCCGCAAGAACACTCAAGATGATTCCATGACCACTGGAGACGAGACGACACCGAAGAGGTTCACACCAGTCGTGTTGTCCACAGCATCAAGATCACGTCGAGTCGGCGAGGCGGACAAGACCAATCGTCAGGATTACAGGACCGAAGATGGCCATCAGATACATGCTCGAGAGCACAGAAAACATGCAGGATGGAAGACACCAGTGGAAGCCAAAGCTGGTCCAGGAGGAAGTGATCCTACCTTGCAATTACAGCGTTTCGACTTCTCCGGCAAGTTGAGAGAGCAGATTGCGCCTTCGGAGGGTGGTCCGGGTTCGAGAACGCCAGAGCGGACTCATTCGTTCCGCCTGCCGGATCTGGAGACAATCGAAAGCTCGGAAAGCGATTGTGGAGAAAGTGAACATGGTTCGGGTCCGTCATCTCGGTCTGGTAGTGCGGGACGAGGCTCACCGATTACTGCTTCAGATTCCTCCTTTCACGACTTTTACAGAAACGCCGATGCCACCCGACAACGAGACAGCGTGGATTTCGGCTCGTACTACTTCCAGCTCGAGGCGAAGAAGGCACAGCAGAGGTTACAGGAACAAGCACTGGCTGCATTTCCCAACTCCGATTTCCACGAGCCGGTCCAACATTACGTTAACGACGATATGGAGACTGACGAGATTGAAGATCGTCCTGTGCCTTGGATGGATTATGACGAGGAAGTGTTCTTTAAACGGGCAAGACGTGAGAGCTCTGTCAAGATATCATGGGAGCAGATGGAAATGCAGCGACATGCAGAGCAGCTCGAGAGGGACCGCAAGGCCGATCAAACCACCGCGGCCAGCAAAGCGCCGCCGGACAACTCTCCGTGGTGGAACCCTGACGCTGGAATGACCATACAACAGCCAGATGCTGACATGCAGTCCATGCGTGATCGAGCTCGTCCGCCAATGCTTGGAAACGATTTGGTGTTCCCCAGATGTCCGTCTCCAGAACCGGCGCGTTTCGATGTGACACAAGGATCCGCCAAGCTGCGGCAACAAATGTTATCAAACAATAAGCCGCAAGCTCCGAAAGAGGACAAAGGCGGGCTGTGGAATGCACCTGCGGGCAAAACTTCGAACATCTCCGTTACCAGTGCCTCATCCAAGGCTAACAGCTCTAACAAAGGCGGCGGTCTGTGGGGTGGCTTCTGTGTTGCGACACCCGCGGCGCCTTCTACTAACCCTGGTGGTCTCGCGGTGCCCAACATCCCCACCGGTCTTATGACCCCTCTCCCACGCGCGGAACCTTCTTCCAACCCCTTCGAACAGTCCTTCGCTGCCCGCAACGGCGCTCCAGGTGTTGTTCAGCCCCCCACACCACCGCCTGAAGGTCTCACCGGCGGCGACCTCGCTAATCTCGACGCCGTCCTTGACTCCGCCCGCGACCTCGACGAGATGATCGAACGCGAGTACCCGGATCAATTCGTCACGCAGGTGTACAACTACCTCTCGCTCGGCTATCCTACTCTCGCAAGGCCCTTCGACGAGGAGCTGTCGAAAATCTCGGGCATCCCCATCGCCGAACTGCGACAGGACGACGTCAAAGCCAAGCAAAACCCGAGAGGCTACATCCGTCTCGATCCGGCGTACGAGGGTCAGGGAGGAGCGGGAATCGAAGGTGACGGATGTGCGAGATGGCGGGCATTGAAGTTGTACGTTCGGGAGTGGGCGAGGCAGGAGAAGAAGGGGTATGCGGACCAGCCGGTGTCGACTTGGGGAGCGGCGAGGAGAGGGTCTTGGGCGTTCTAGATGGCTTTTGTGGAAAGCAGGCGATAAAACTGCATTGTTTCCTGGCGCTTGGGTATGCTGGGCATATGCGTGGTGTTTCAGGCGTTCCCTTGGTTTTCGACGGAGGGTATGGAATGGACATAGAAGCACGAGGACGAAGGACCGATATCGATATGCAACACAACTACGAATGGACACGAAATGAGAATGACACGGTACACTTGGTTCATTTGCTTTTGAATGTGATGCAAGGTCAGCCTGGATGCTAAGGGTCGGCCCACGAGGACTGCCCTGATGAAGCACATGTGGGCAAGCAGCTGGCCGCAACGAGGTCCTCGTTGCAGCGGACACTGCTTGCTGGAATCCGCAATCTGACTTGAACCAGCACTCCTCGAGAGCTCCATCGGACGACGCTCCTGCATCTTCATGTTTCCATCTCCATACCCGCCTCGCTGGGCAAAGTCAGACCGAAAGCGCGGACAAAGTCATCCATGACACCAGTATCGAGATCTGGCCACCCGATCCCCTGCTGCCGCTGCTCGGGCGTCAGTGCTTCCAAGACTTCCGTGCAGCGGACCAGCTCCGTCGTGAATCTTTCCATGCAGCGTCGCTTGTGGTCGGTCATGTTGAGGAAGGTACTCGATGCTAGGCTCTCCTCGGCATCGAGGCTCAAGGCTGTCATGGCTTGAAGCAGTTCTTGTGGGGACTTCTTGCTGGTGTTCTGGGCTTCTGCATCGCCGTCGTCGATGTGCTTGTCGGTTGTCGAGGCTGTCTCCGCTGCGCTTGCCTGTGCTCCCTGGAGATTGGCTGCTGGCATCGTTGTGATCGAGGGCCTCGATGGGTGGAGTACAGAGTGCGTAGGGTGTGTGAAGAGGAGTACAGAAAGTGGAGTAGAAGGGCTCAGCTCCCGGCCACTGCAAGGCAAACGACTGAAGCAAAGGAACGTGCAGAAGCTTCGAAAAGGGACCTTCAGCTACCACCTGACAACAATCATGTGTCTTGGTAGTTCACTTGCATGAGAGTGGGTTCCATGTTCACAACTCTGACCTCCTTCGTTCACCAAGCGAACCTCTCAGATCTTTTCGAGGAACGGAGATCAGCTCGTCCGACACCGACCACTGCAGGAAGGAAGGTTTTCCGCGGGACATGGAATCACTTTTCGCGGTCCGATTGTCGTACCTGCGCGCTGAGATAGTTGTCCTGCTATGGTACTTGTACCGTTTGTAGGCTGTTATATATAGTTGCCTTTACGCCCAAGTAGGCTGTTCTGCTATCGTACCTGCACGTTTGATTAGACTGTCCGGCTAACTTATCTGTCCTGCTATAATACCGGTCATCTGTACGCTTGATTACCCGTCCTACAACAATACCGGGACAGCTAATAGACCGTCCGGCTAACTTATCTGTACGTTTAATTGCCTGTCCTGCTATGTTACCGGTGCGGCTAATAGACTGTCCTGCTATGTTACCGGTGCGGCTAATAGACTGTCCGGCTAACCTATCTGTACGGCTATATAACAGTTCTACTATCGTTAGACGAAGCCCGTCAGCGTTGACTAAGGTAGGCATGGATTTCACTTCACTTCGCTTCACATGCACTAGACCAGTTTTGGCAGCTGCGAAAAGCTTAGCGATTTACAGTTTTGCGAGTGTGTTACTAAGCCGGTCGCAGCCGAAGGAGTCCTCATCTCCTGCTTGTTGGAAATTTTATCGGCCTGCGACCTGCTTATCGAGCACCTCGATGTAGCGCTCGGTGTGGTGTCTTCGGGAGGCAAGGGAACACAGTGACAAGGATGTGAAGAAGCGTCGAGGTTGTTAACGTCTTAACAAAACAGAACAATGTACCGTTTCGAAGCATGTAATATGCGGAACGTCGATCAAGTCGCACTTGAAGGCAGAAGTGGGCATCGAGGAGGTGAGATTCATCCGGCCTCCACTAGCGTCTAAAGAAGAGAGTTGATGCAATAGCAAAAGTAAATTGGGGAAGGTCGGAATCGAACCGACGTCTCCGAGTGGGAACGCAGCACGGTGACAGAGAGGGAAACACAGCATAGAAACTGTAGTAAACTCAGCACGGAGACTGAGAGGGAGGGGGTTTGACTCAGCGCCTTACCATTAGGCTACATCCCCTTAGATGGTTTGATTGAGCGGTGGAAGAAGAACGATACATATCAATTGGTTTGTCAAACGTCCTCCTTAGCGGCATCTTTCTCCAAAGACCGCTATCGGTAGTCGCCTGCATAGCAAGGTAAGATGTTGTCGAGGAAGGGCTTTTGTATTGTTCTCGTCAAGGCTTCGCGGGCGTCGTCGCAGGCGTCGTCGCAGGCGCCGGTACGCTATTGTCCTCCATCTCGACGGCGCTCTCCCCTCGTAATTCATACGAAACATGCCGTGCCTGTGCTTCGGTCCAGTAGCTTGGCGGTTGAGGCGAGTAGGGTGGTTGACCAGGTGATCTCGGGTTGGACAACGAGGCCGGAGATGTGTTGTAACTATCTGTAAGCATTGTCAGCAAACATTCCATGTCTGAAGTTCAGGATCAACACTGACGTGGTCCTTCTTTCGCCATACTCTTGTCCATGTCGGGGTACATGGCCTGTAGTTCCGGCTGTGATCGATGAGATTCGGCCTTGTATTTGGCAGCCGCCCTTCTCTTCCGCCGACGGAGCATCAGGACGATCGCCGCCACGATCGCAATGAGGACGATACCGCCTACGACACCTCCGGCAATGGCACCCACGTTGGTTTCATGCTTGTCTTTTGGTCCGCCTGATTTGGGATCAGAGTCGTCCTTGGGTGTCTTGCCGGAAGAGCTGTCCGACCACGTCGTGTTCAAGCTCAGGTATGGTTGTGCTGTGGCCTCGTTGCCGGACAGGAATGCGCCGGCCAGATCGGGTTGCGGACAGCCAGTTCCACATGGATTGCTCGAACAACAGCCCCAGAATGGTGGATTGATCTCGCTGCACTTGTAGAAGGACCCTTTGGAGCATTCTTGATCCGGAAGCTGTTACGGTCAGCCAGGATTGGCTCCATCATTGGCGATCAAGTCACTTACATCATTGTATTGTCCACTGTCGAAGCTTGTCGAACGTAATGATCCAGCAGCGCAGCCGGTCGTGCCACATGGGTTGGAAGCACAACAGCCGACGAATTTTGAGCCTGCTCCACATGCGTAAAAGGAAGCCCCTGACGGGCAAGACATTTTCGGAGTGACCATGAGGGCGATTGTGTCCTTAGTTGAATAGGAAGCGGATACTGGAAGAAGTCGATGCGGCAAGAAGGAAAGAGACCGAAGGTGAGCCTACCTGAGAGGAATGGTAAGTATGTATGAGTTGCCCACGGCTGAGCGAAGGTCACAAGGCAAGCCGCCCAGGCCCGGCCTCCAACGGGCGGGAAGGAGACGTCGCTCGTGGCTATGTTCCAGATGCCATGCAATTCTCTGCGACGCCCCACGGATAGAACGCAGATGAAGCTCAGAAGGGAGATCGGTGAGGGGTGTACGTTGGTCTGACCAACTCCGCAGGGCTGAACACGAGCTATGCTCCATGTCAACAGAGCCGCGAAGTAGCTAGATCTCTTGTCGGATGCAGCCCACTGCGGTCATCCCTGCTGATTTGTGCACGCCGAACATGTGGCCCCATCTGAAGTACGGCGTTGACAGTACATAGAGGACAGGAATGTTGGCGACGGCCGATTCGGCCCATCGAGGTTTCAGTGTGCAATGTTTCAGCAAGCCCGGGAGATTATCTGTGCATGTACTGTGCCGTCCGAGAAGTACATGCCGAATGCCAAGGTCAATTTGCGTATCCTTCGAGGCTATGTATGTCAGTATGAAGGGACACATCATAGCTTACGAGATACATGCTTCATCCATCGCCATCCTTTTGACCCTATGGAGAGGCGCGGCAAAGCCAAGGTGTGGATGACGTGGCATGAGGATTGCGGTGAGATCGTTGCTCCGCGAGAACGATTCTGTCGAAGTTGGAAGAAGTCTCATCTTGGATGTTGGAAGTGAGTTCAGCTTTCGGAAGACAGGGGTGCTTTGTGGGCCTATTTTTAGACAGGAGGAGGATCTGACCTTCTTACAACAGTGTGTATACGCCCATCGACATGTACAATCCGTGACGAAGCTACCAGTACAGTCTGATCCGCGCTGTCCGGTAGCCTCCACTCTTACCTACTTCACCAACGAAGTGAACAATCTGCCCCACTGTCGCAAATCTTCACCTTTGCCAGTGTACCCGATCATCCTCAGACCTTCCCAAAGCGTCACACCAATACTGTCGACAATAGGCAAGTCCAAGTCGTCTTCAAGCCTCTGCACCAGTCTCGTCGCGGGCCAGTTGGTACAGGTGACCAGTATCGCTTTAGCTTCAGGAACAGCTGCCTTCCGGATGACAGTTTCGATCTCGTCCTCGGTACACTTTGCGATCTCTCGATTCGGAGCCGGAGTCTTTTCCATGCGGACAGCTGTGTGGACATTGAACTCCTCGCTGGAGAAGAACTGGTTCACTTTCTCCGTGAGCTCAGGAGTGTAGGGTACGGCTATGCTGACATCGCGAATGCTGAGATGCTCCAGTGCAGCTACAGTAGCGAGAGTGGTGGTGCTACAGGGAATTCCTCCTGCGGCATCGCTCATCGCTTTCGCCAACGCACGATCAGCTTCGAGGTCATGGCCCATGAACATGCCCGAGGTTCCGTTCCAGAGAATAGCAGAGCATTCTGCGTCTGCCAGGAGCTGAGCGGCGCTGGTGAAGACGTCTGGACTGAATTGAGAGAGGGATGTTGCGTCTGTTCCGACGGTGAGGACTCGAATGCGCGTGAACTAGGGACTCCGGGTCAGCTCGGATGGTGCAAGATCCAGGCGTGACACGATACAATAGGGATGATGTTGGCGTTCAGAGAAGCCAGTATGGCCGTGGTAATCGCTTCGACTGCGACATTGGAAGAAGGCACAATGAAGCCGATCTTCTTGGCCGTTCTCAGATCTGGTGTCAATGACATGGCGAAAAATGTAGAAGGGCAAGCTTGATGTTCGAGCAGAGAAGATCAAGCAGTAGATTATGATGCATATCGACGGGCGGGGACCCTTGGCACTGTCGCTCCGATTCTCCATGCAGATTCATACATCTGCCTTGGAGGGCATCGCCATGATCGGGAAGCGCTGATCCGGAGTGAACAGAGCAGCACAATGCTATCGTTGCTTCCGCTGTGGTGGGTATTGCTCATGCGTACAGCGTGGAAAGCGTTGGCCTGGTCGCCAGGAACAAGGGTCGCCAGCATGAATTGCCCAAATACTGGAATCTTCTCCGATGTAGTTCTCCCCGACTGCGACAACGTGTTCCATGCTGTACGAGCGAGATTCGCACCAGAGGGAGAGATCGTCACACGACTTCTGTCGATCACGTGCGAGGCAAATTCTCGAAAAACAGCCGAGCCCGAGAGGTCGCGACCGCCCTGCTGCCCCGCCCCCAAGGAAAGCGACAATCGCAGGAACCAGAATTCGTCGGGATTTGTGTTTATGATTCACAACATTCTCAGTGCTGTAGCGACCTCAAAAGAATAGCCTTCTACTGTGCGTGAACGAACGTCCTGGTCAGCTTTCCACACTTGAACGACTATTCGTAGACCAGGCCAGCGCACAGTCCACCGGCACGGCAGAAGCGATCTTCATGTCCTCGATCATTGCACCACGATCCAACGTCGGCCACCACCAAGCGGAATACCAACAGCAGCAACATCACTCACAATACCCTACCCCGACGCAGCGCAGCGCAAGTCCTTCCGCTCCACCCTACTCGCCGATCACGCCAAAAGTCCAGCCGGCCCTCCCAGTCACAAACAACACTTCACCAGCAGCGTTTGTTCCACCTGAAAATGGAGGGAACTTCACCTTCTCCCACCCAAACACGCCCGGCCAACAACCTCAGCCGGAGTCGACCTCAGCGATGAACCCGCCAACTGCACAATACATCGCTCCACCACCAACACTACCGTTCTCCGGCGAGGATTCGACAGATGCGATAGCACTACGAGCGGCTATCTCTACTTTGCAGTTCCAGAAGAAGAAGGCGCAGGATGATCTGAAGACTTTGGCAGATATCAAGAAGCTGGCGCTCGATGACCCAGAGCATTTCAAAGCGGAGCTATCGGCCGGCAAGCTGAAGGAGGAGCGACCTAAGATTGGCGATCTGCGAGCAGTTCTTGATGAGTCGGACGATAGCGACAGTGACGGGGAAGAGGAGCCGGTCACTCTGGGCGCTGAGAGAGAAGACGACAGCGGAGTCTCAGCACAACCGACCGAGCTACGGACTGAGATACCAGACTCACAACCCTCGCAACCCTCAGGACTGCCATCGAAGAGGTCGTCACGATCATCCATGGACGTCGACAAAGCGAGGACTTTCCCACGAATACCTGGTCCACAAGACATAGTCCGAACACCCTACGTCAACTGGGAGAAATATGGCGTGGTAGGCGGCCCGCTAGACAGCATCCACGCACAGCAGCAACGATGGCCCGGCAGTGGGAACTTCACACGAGATCGAGGCAGAGAGTACTCGATAGCAGCGCCCTACAACCCCTTCCAGGACACGCTTGAGGCACAACCGGGACACGATGGGCAGGAGATACGCAAGGATTCGGGTTCGACTCCTGTGTCGGCGACGGGCACGATCAGCGAGCATCCGATGGAGACGAGGAGTCGGAATTAACGAGATATGCTTATGAGTTTCACGGTATAATAGACGATACGTGCGATAGAACAGCGTGGCACAAAAGCGAATGAATATTGTGGGAGAGCTTCTCTCATCACTCAACCTTACTCTACATGCGATCTACTAGGCGTACGCGCCAAGTTACCGAATACGAAGTCGTATCTCGCCGGTAACACTGACCAGTCTCTACGGCACAGACACAACGAGTAGCACGTTCAGACAGCGTCACTGACACAAAGGAAAAGGTTCTCGCGTATCTACAATGCTTCTGTTGCACCGTCTCCTTCTCTACCACAACACTCGCAAAGGACGTCTTGTCGTCTCAGAGAGCTCAACCTTTGCATTTTGTAATTGTACACAAACCCGATCATTCCACCATTCCTCTACGAGAAGCTTGAGATGAAGCTGGTGATGCTGCTCTTGAGCTTGCCCTCGAGGTCCTTGCTCAAAGCACCCTCCTTGTCAATGGTGGACAAAAGCTCGGACTCGTTGCTGCGGAGGTGGCTGAGGTAGTCGGACTCCCACTTCAGAATCTTGTTGACGGGAATCTTGTCGAGGTGACCATTGACACCGGCATAGATGAGTGGTACCATCTCGCTGACGGGCATGGGCTGGTACTGCTTCTGCTTGAGGAGCTCGGTAAGACGCTCACCACGGCTGAGGGTCTGCTTGGTGGAGGCATCGAGATCGGAACCGAACTGGGCGAAAGCGGCAACCTCACGGTATTGAGCCAAGAAGAGCTTGAGAGATCCGGCGACTTGCTTCATGGCTATTATGGTTGTCAGTGAAGCTCAGGTATATCAATGACGGGTTTTGTTCACTCACCCTTGAGCTGAGCAGCGGATCCGACACGCGACACGGAGAGACCGACGTTGATGGCTGGGCGGATACCCTGAAAACAAAATTAGCGAATCGCCCAGAAGCAGAGTACTTTGTAGAAAGCCGTGCCTTGTAAAAGAGCTCACTCTCAAGGAAGATCTGTCCGTCGGTGATGGAGATAACGTTGGTTGGGATATAGGCGGACACATCACCACCCTGGGTCTCAATGATGGGCAGAGCAGTGAGAGAACCACCGCCGTGGGTCTTGTTGCTCATCTTGGCAGCACGCTCCAACAGACGGGAGTGGAGGTAGAAAACGTCACCTGGAAAATGTCAGTCAAAGCCAGTAAAGGTGAAAGGAAGACCAATATCATCATCTCAGACATCGAAATTCGTACCAGGGTAAGCTTCGCGGCCGGGCGGGCGACGGAGAAGGAGAGACATTTGGCGATAGGCGACCTACAAACAGTTAGCTTGTTCATACGTCTGTCTCGGAACTCATTGCCTCAGACTCACAGCTTGTTTGGAGAGATCGTCGAAGATAATGACAGCGTGCTTGCCATTGTCACGGAAGTACCTGCGGTAAAGTCAGCAACCTTGGACGAGCGGATTTCCAGAATGTACTCACTCTCCGATGGAGGTACCAGTGAAAGGCGCAATGTACTGAAGAGGGGCGGCCTCGGAGGCGGTGGCGGCAACAATGCAGGTGTACTTCATGGCGTCGTTCTCCTCAAGAGTCTTGACGAGCTGGGCCACGGTGGATCGCTTCTGACCGACGGCAACGTAAATGCAGTAAAGCTTCTTGGTCTCGTCGTTGCCCTCGTTCCAGCGCTTCTGGTTGAGCATGGTGTCGAGAGCGACGGCAGTCTTTCCGGTCTGACGATCACCAATGATCAATTCACGCTGACCACGGCCAATTGGCACCATGGCGTCAACGGACTTGAGACCGGTCTGCACGGGCTGGTTGACGGACTGGCGGGGAAGAATACCAGGAGCCTTCATCTGGGCACGGCGGCGCTCAGTGGTCTTGATTGGGCCCTTGCCATCGATGGGGTTTCCGAGAGCGTCGACGACACGTCCAAGCATAGCCTCGCCGACTGGGACATCGACCTGTAGCCCTGTTAGTGCTGTGCTACATCGCCAGATGTCCGCCATAACCCACAATCTCGCCGGTACGCTTGACGGTCTCGCCTTCCTTGACCAAACGATCGGAACCGAAAAGCACAACACCGACCTGGCCGGCTTCGAGGTTCATGCACATGCCCTTGACGCCGGAGGCGAACCTGAAGTGCCAATGTTAGCCATGGTCCGTGCACTCCGGTGTATTGTCCGACATACTCGACGAGCTCCTCAGCCTGAACGTTCCTCATGCCGTAAACACGAGCGATACCGTCACTTTGCAATCTGTCAGCGCCTGTGCTGCTGCGAATAGGCTATTGTGTTGTCCCATCATACCCGACAGTCAGGACGCGGCCGGTCTCCGCGAGACCAGTGTCCTCCTGCACGCCACGAATGCGCTGCTCGAGGATCGAGGAGACCTCGGTCGGCTGGGCCTTGGACTCGGAGGCATAGCCACGGGCAATGGTGGAGGCGATGGCGGGTGTGGTGCGCTGCTGTTGATGCAAATCCAATGTTAGTGTGCTGTCCCCTAATAGCCGAGAGCTCGCTCTCTCTCTCCAATACGCCTGCGCGCGCGGCGGAAGCTCCAAAAACGCCTCAATTTGTCCTCCAATGCCACTGATGGCTCCATTGAGCTAGAATATCGACATTTTGAGCGCCATTGGAGCTCCCTCGCTGGCGTTGGGCGGCGCGGGCGTGGTGTGTACGTACGGCGACGATTTTGCTGCTGCTGGCAGCGGCCACGCGGGCGCTCGTCCGGAGCGCGGTGCGGAACATTGTGATGGCGATGGAAGCTGAATGTATTGATTACCGCTCCCACTGCGGATGAAGAGTTGATGTTGAGCGGAGAAGGGCGGTGGTGAAGTTCGTCGTTGGACGGCAAGCTGTGAGGAGGAGAGAGACTCTTCCAGTTTTCGCCAAGGAACTTGCCGACCGGGTGGATCCGGCTTGCCGCTGAGTGTAGAGAGTGCATGTCCTCACGGTTTCGACGACACCCAATACAACTTCACCTCTTTTGAAAATATTCGACAGAAGCACGGAGGCCGAAGTGCTCTTGTCTCCAAGGCTCACAAGTATTTCAAGACCATGGCGTTAAATTTGGAGAAACAACTCCTATTTGTGAGCTTCTACCAACTTCTGAAGCTGCCTCATGTTGCTGACCCACTCACAGTATGGATCATATCACCACGATTCGGTACGATAACTGGCATATGAGCGCCATCTGGATCGTTCTGACTGACACATCGCACGTGAAGGTCAATGTCGGCATTCACATTGTATTCGTGCCTGTCCTCCTTATGACGGGCTTCCTATTCGTACGATATCACTTCCTTCCGATCATATGGATGCTGACAGACATATCAAGGCCACCAACACGCCAGCAATACCACTTCCAGACTGGGCAGAAATACCCTACCTCCCACTCAATCTGGGAACCTTAGCATGTGTGATGTACAGCTCATTATACATCTTAATGGAACCCGTGGCCGGAGCCATGCTCGCGCCTCTTTTGCTCGCCGGAACAGCATACGCAAACCACTTGACATCCACCTACGGAATGACCGCCAATTACGCCGCGATCGCTGTTCACGTGGCGTCCTGGATCTTCCAGTTTGTCGGCCACCTTGCCTTTGAAGGCCGAGCCCCAGCGCTCCTCGACAACTTGGTGCAGGCTCTCTTCCTTGCACCTTTCTTCGTCTGGCTGGAGATCCTATTTGTTTTCGGCTATCGCCCAGAGCTGAAGGCTCGACTGGACAAGGCGGTTCAGTCCGAGATTAAGAAGTTCAAGGCTGACAAGGAAGCCAAGCGATTGAACGGCAGCGTGAAAGCCAACGGATCTGCCAATGGCCATGCGAAGTGATGAGAGTGAAGTGCAGCTCATCGAGATGGTACACGCGTTGAGTACTTGATGATTCTGATGAAGATTATTTTGAAGCGTTTCTGCGGCATAGATTTGGGCAGGGGAAAGGTTCGTGGGATGACTGTGTGGACATTATAAAAGTTGAAAGCCTAGCACTTGTTGAAAGCCTAGCACTTGTACAGACTGTTGCTTCGCTTAGTACGCATCGTTGTCTGATACGGGAAGTCGAAGGTGAGACGAGCTTATAGCAAGCGCAAAAATGTCGACAAGAGCAAGCGTCGTACCTGCCAATTGACCTGTACGCCAAAACAGCCGTCTTGCTAACCGACCGGTCTGCTAAATTACCTGTACGACTGCATAGTCATAGTCATACTCACATGCCCGCATACCTATACGGCTCTTTCATTGCCCTGCTAAACCATCTGCACGCTCAGCTGTACGCCTAGACGGGGTGGCATGTCCTCTTTGGTAAGGAAACAGACTGAAGAATTCACTTCAATTCCAGTGTAAAAGAATCCCAATCGCCGAGCGCCGTCGCTAATTTGATACCAAAGCCCAACACAATCACGATTTCGTCAGCTTGCAGCCTCGACTTCCTCCATAGCCGTGTCCTTTGCGACATCTTCCACTATGTCCTGTCCATCCAGTGGTTTTTGTGATCTCTCTGCAGTGCTCTGTGCCTGAACGTTCACAGATCTATCCTCCAGCTTCGGCTTCCAATCCCTCACATGCTGCACCGGACCTCCTTCAACCACCACCTCCTTGAACTCATTCGGTCTGCCCAGCGCCGTACCTTGTAATCTCGTATCATCCGCCGCTTTACTCAGCTTCTTCTTCAACGCCGTGAAGAAGTCATCTCCTTGCATCATCTGTCCACCAACTCCCATCCGAGCGATACTATCGTCCGGTATGATGCCCGCCACGCGCTTGATCTCGCGATACTGAGGAGAATCGTACCATCTCGTAAACTCTCGCACGTCCTTCGTATCCTCATCGTCCCGCTTGCGCTTTTCTGCGATCTTGCGCGCGGCGCCGCCGGAGGGAACGTCTGCGACTTCTGGCAAAGGCTTGCGCATGCGCTCTTTCCAGGCTTCTTCTGAGGGGTCGGAGTATGGTATTAGGACACCACAGTCGGAGAGGGCCATGCGCAGGTCGGTGATGGTCGGGACCGGGTCATTGTGGCTGGACCAGGCATGTTGTGTGGTGGTGGAGGCGAGTAGGAGGAGATGACGCTCGGCGAGATTGACGAGAGTGTCGAGGACTGAGGGTTTCGTGCTGTGGAAACCTGCGGCTCGGAGGGTGTGAATGATGGCGGGTCTGAGAAGCGCGCGGTGCAAGTCGTGAGCTTGCGACATGGTCGCGCGAGTGGGATGTTGTTGTTCTTATCGCAGTATCATGGCGCGGACAAAGTGTTGGCACAAACGAGCATCGAAAGGGCCGAGCGTGTGACAATCACTGCGCGTCAGTGTTCGGGCTGGACTCGAATCGCTGGTGCTAGGAACTCTTTCACTTTGCTCTCCTGAGTGCCTCAGGCAGAAGTCAATATGGCCGATATAGAATGAGAAGATGACCACGAGCGCCTCCTGTGTCAATCTTGATCCTTCACTTTACATTGATCAATCACACGAAATTCACCTCAGCGCAGTCTTCGATATCAAATCACTACACGTCGATCTAAAAATATGCACAAGAGTCTTTCAAATATTCGTTCCCTCTCTCATTCCCTCTCTTCCCAGATCGCGCGACTCAATAGCAACGGGTATCGTCGTGTTGAAGACTCGAAAGACACAGAGCAAGCCGAAAACTTTCGCAGAACAAACAAAACACCATGAAGCAACCGCCGACCCGTGCCAAATCGGGTCATGAAAAAAGACGGGAAGAAGCACATGACAATGTGCTGTATGCCAATACGCTCATGCTTTTCTCCGCAAAATCTCGACTCTCCATATTCAGCTCGTCGATCGGGACGACGAAGCAGCATGCATCAGCAGGGTCGGTTCTCATTTCGAAAACCCGAACCTCCTCCTTCTCTTCCCTCCAGTGCCCTCGAATCCTAGAAGTACCAGTCCCTTGCGGGCCAGGGCAAGTGTTGAACGAATGGCCCGCAGTCAATGCCCAGTTTAACCAATCGCTGTTCATTCCGAATGCCATTTCTGTTCGCGCACGTACATCTCGCGACCTTCTCTCTTTCTCGAGCCATCGGTCTCCTCCTTGTATGCCCAGTATTCATGCAATCGATGCTCAGCATACGTCGCATAGTCAAAGTCGATTTGGCTGATCTCATTCTGTATCAGAGCCCATATGCCCCAATATAATCCTGGAATCCCACGGAATTGCTCCACCTGATCGTAGAGCTGGTCAATGTCTTTCTTGAAATCAATCTCCACCGCGATGTTGTCCTCGTCGGAGATGGAGTGATATCTGTATGAACCAACGTAGTGTTTTAAGAACTCTCGACGCTGTGATCGAGTCGGAACTTGACTGTGGTCGCATGCGAAACCGCACCATTCTGCGAAGTGATTGGCAATGTCAAATGCAGCGTGGCCCGGTGTGGCATATTCGTAGTCGATGAACTGAACTTCCTTTCCAACGGACTCGCCGTTTTGTGAAGAAGGATCCGTTGTCGGAATGATCACGTTGCCAGATAGAAGATCACAGTGTGCGAAGACGTAGTCGTGTCCGTCGAAACCTGGCATGTCACCAAACTTTGCTGATACTTCAGCAACTTCGGCCGTCAACACCTTCTTGCGTTCCTTCTCCTTTTCCGTTTTGATAGGAAGCACCTCCAGCCACCGCTCCATCACGATCCACGTGTTCGGCGACGGCCGAGTCTGGTTGCCGTTCTTCGTTGTGAGGTGCTTCTGACTCTTGTCGGTAGCATCGAGTATGGGAGTGGACGTAATCGCGGAGATAGGCAGAGCGCCGTGCCATTGACCCAATCGCTTTGCTATTTGACAGTACACCTCCGGCTTGCGAAGGTCTTCCGGTGTGCACACATCGCCCGGGATGAAGGAGTACATCAAGCCATTGTCAAAACGGGCAAGGAGCGGTGGTGCCAGACCAAGCTTTGCCAGTAGACTGTGTGCTCGAAGCTCTCTATCGCGATCTATGAGGATATCCGTGTCCTTGCCATATGCTCTGATCAGAATGGCGTCCAGCTCTATTTCGAGGTCTGTCTTGCCCGGGCGTCGTTTTGTGGCTTTCATAAGGGTGTTTGTGATGCCGTCGGTGAAGCGGACGAACTCAATCGCACCCTCCTCATTCTTCCACTCCGGCGAATAAGCCTCGACAAGCTCTCTCGCGCACTTCTCGCCATCGGCATTGTCGAAGGATAACTTGATATGCCGTAGAGCAAGCGGGGAGTCGACTCGATCGTCTCGGTGGCCGTTGCTTGTGCTGGCTCCCGAAGACATTGTACTGGATGTGCGATCAGATCCCGAGAGAGCGCTCTCTCATGGTATAGATTTGGAAAGTCTGGAGTCGCAATCGACACGCGGCGTTTCGTTCGGTCTACTAGGGAGAATCGGCGGTAGCTCCTAGCAGAGGCTCAATTTGCGTGGACAAGGGTCGGGAAAGAATGGTCGGCGGGCGACGCGGTGTGGTTTCGCAAGGCCAGTGCGAGGTATGCAAATTGAACGTCCGTGTGAGCGACTTGTGTGTTTGAGAAATCGCGGTTTGAGGGACTAATTCGAGGGTTTGCTTTTTGGACGGGAGGATTGTGCCTGGAAACCTTCGGAGTAGTGGTGGACCCTTAGGCCCTAGGTAGTAAATGCCTGTGCCTTGACGTTGGCGCAGAGCGGGGACGTCGTGGCCCGAGTCAGGTGCGCTTTGCATGTGAGAGAGAGTCTGGGCGGAGAAATCGGTCGCGTCGTCGGTTCCATCTCGACATCACCGTCGGTAGAGGCGTGATCTGCTCATCTTGCTGGAAATACGACGATTCAGGCTGTTCATCGTACCGAGTGCGTCCATATCACACTCGCACAGCAGCGGTACTTCAAGTACGCTGTATGGTTCAAGGGCCGAGCTCGATGGAGGGTTCCGACGGTACGAAGCGATACACGCTCGGTGCAGCACATGCCGATCTCGTGGACAGAGATAAATTTCTCTGATGTCAGCAATTCGGTTCTGAGCTCAATGACCTTGAGACCTGGTATGAAGCTGTGACCGACACACTCTCTCTCTCCTTTACGGGCTGCACTGTGGCCCTTCGACGCAGAAGCTTGCGCTCGTTTACGGTCCACGACTTTCCTGGTACGCGACCCTGAGCCTCTAGTCGCACTGGCGGTGCCAAGGTCCAGTCCGGCAATGAACCACAAAGGAATGTGGTCTCGTGTGAAGAAAGGGGCAGCCATCGCACCAGAACTCGACAACCGGCTTTGTTTTGCGAACATATCAGGAAGGCTCGTTGACGGGCCGTCGAGTGGCGTCTGATACATTCGATCACAGCAATCGCAGCATGGTGGCTGAAGCAGCTGCCTTATCAGCCAGTGAGGTGCCTCGCTGCCTTATCGCTGCATGATATGGAGAGACTGCCACCAGAACGTACGCTCTGTGCAGTGCGCTCATATTGCCGCAGGAGCATGATACCGAGCGCGCGTTATCTCGTTGCTCATATACAAGGTAAGCCCATCACTCACATTTCATACCGTACAGAAACAAAAGTGCCACGAAAAAAGGATGCCTGCCGATGAGGCGAGCTCGCTGCTACCAAGAACTGGACATCACGGACTTGGCCAGATAGTCCGAGGCGATGAGGTCGATGTTGGCGGTCCAGGTCCGGTCATGGAAGAAGAAGCAAAGCTCATTGATATCCCAGCTGGAGAGGAACTGGCCTATAACGACTACACCACCATCGATTGGCTCCAGGATCTCGTAAAGGTCTCCTCTCGATTGCGTGCCATACAGACGAAGAAAGGTGTCCGGCATCGACTGACCATCTGGGTCGACCAGGATTCTGGCTGGATTGCAGCAGCACTCATAGGCGTATTGACAGCATGTGTAGCTTTCCTCGTGGACATTGCTGAAGCGTCCGTGAGCGACTGGAAGATCGGATACTGCGCGACGAACATCCTAGCCACGCGAGAGGCATGTTGTTAGAACGGGTTTCCGAATCTCAACGGCAGCGCCAACACCTTCGGCGAGACCGCACCGGACTGTATACATTTCATACCTTGGTCGCACGGCTTCGAATCGTCCTACGCTATCTATCTTGCCTTCGCCCTCGTCTTTGGCATCATCAGCGCTAGCGTGACACTCCTCACTAAGACATCTCTTCCTGCCACGGGGCCAACAGCCGACAACAAACTGTCCTCACAAGCACCATTAGCGGGCAAAATGATGTACATGGCTGCTGGCTCTGATATCCCCGAGATTAAAACCGTCCTCTCCGGCTTTGTGATACCAAATTTCCTCTCCTTCCGAGTACTGGTCGTCAAAGCTATTGGAGCCGTGTTTGCCGTTGCGACAGGCATGTCTTTGGGTAAAGAAGGTCCATTTATGCACGTCTCCACTTGTGTCGGATGGTTGGTCGCCAGCCAGTTTTCGAAGTATCGGGACAATGGTCGGAAGATAGAGAGAGATGCTTTCCGCAGCTTGTGCGGCGGGATCAGTGTTGCCTTTGGAGCGCCGATTGGAGGTGTGCTGTTCTCGTATGAGGAGATCTCAACGTACTTCCCTCGGACCGTGCTGTGGAGGGCATTTCTGTGCTCACTTTGTGCTGCAGTAACACTGAAAGCACTCAACCCAAACGGTACCGGTAAACTGGTTCTGTTCGAGACTAACTACGGGACAATGTACAGTCCTGTTCACTATCTGGTCTTTGTAATCCTCGGCATTGCAGGCGGAATCTTTAGCGGAATCTTTTGCCGTCTCAACTTCATCTGGTCGAAATGGTTCCGGGGCTTCGGCGTCATCAGGAAACATCCAGTCCTGGAAGTCTTCCTCGTCGTCCTGGTGACAGTACTTCTTCAATATCCGAATCCTCTCACCCGCGAACCCGGCGACATTATCATCAAGGACCTCCTTGTGGACTGCAATTCGGATGCGTCCGCCACCACCTAGATTTGCGAGCAGGAATCCTCCACCAGCTCTCGGTCCTCATACTACGCATAGCTCATCCACGGCACCTTGACTAAACTCGTACTGACGATTGTGACCTTCGGCATAAAGGTACCATCCGGCGTGATCATACCCGCCCTAGACGCAGGCGCCTTCTTTGGTCGTCTAATAGGCCAACTCATCCCATCGATCTCGCCCGGCATCTTCGCCATAGTCGGTACTGCCGCCTTCCTCGCTGGGGCCTCAAGGATGACAATCAGTCTGTGCGTCATCATGTTCGAGCTGACGGAAGAGCTGGAGTATGTGGTGCCTCACATGACTGCTATATTACTGGCGAAATGGGTTGCGGATGCGATTGGGAAAGACAGTGTTTATGATCTGGCACAGTCGATCTTGGGACATCCATTCTTGGACGTCGAATGTGCCATGGCAAAAGTGCAGAGATTACACGCCAGGGTGGAGGAGCTGATTCCGCCGAGACAGACGATGGAAGAAATCACGGATGTGGTGCCGGGATCGAGGGAAGTTCCAAGATCGATGTTAGTGAGGAAGCTGAACCAGCTGAAGGCGAGAGGCTTGATGGACGCAGGTCTCGTCCTTGTTGATGGCGAGAGTCGGCTTCTGGGATATGTCACGCAGAACGAGCTGGCCTTCTGTCTAGATCAGATGCCGACCTCCGTCGACAGCGAAGCCGGTGTACGCCTTCTGGGCGAAAACCATAATGACCACCAAGACTTAAGCATGGCAAAGACCGTCGATTGTATGCCATTGACCATATCCGCGGCAGCGCCACTAGGGTACGCTGTCGAGATGTTCGCAAAGCTTGGGCTGCGACATCTCATGGTATTGGAAGAGGGCTCCGGACCAGTTGGAAGAGGGCTCCGGACCAGTTGTTGGGAGGATCATCAAGAACAGACTTGTGGCATACTTGGGCCAGCTCAAGCGTTCTTGAGCAAGAACCCTGACAACATCAAGTCTGTTCTGAATGAGCAAATGCGCGGTTCCCGCGTACGGTATCTATACTTGTTCCGCTAAGTCATCTGCCCGGCGATCTGTACGCAACCGGGCGTGTCATTGCACGTGTTCCGCCAAGTGACTCGTTCAGATAGCATATGATGGCTGTCTTTCGCCATGGAACGTCTTTATAAATGCAGAAGAGTGAAGGAGGTTCGGTCGAATGAAGTCTATAGGGTCGTGTTTGCCTGAATTTAATCAGGCACCAACTTTTGTGCACCCGCCTCAATTTGGAAAAGGCTCTCTCTTGAAACACAAGCACCATTCGCTTTCATTGATATCCTGGAGTATCAACAGACGGTCATGGCTGGACCACCGAAGAAGAAGCAGAAGCGTGAGGAGAAGCAGGAGGGCGAGTTACCTCAGAAGAAATACTACCGACAACGAGCACATGCAAATCCATTCTCGGACCATGATCTGACTTAGTGAGATCATCCAGTGGTGAAGATGAGGCAGTACAGTAATCGCTAATTTGTATCCAGCCCGGAGTCTCCAAGTGCAATGGATTGGAGCCAGCACTACCCAGCTTTCGTTCAGAAGACAAATACAGACGAAAACACACATCCTCAAATGACCAAGAATGTCACAATCGCAGACATCGGCTGCGGCTTCGGCGGTCTCCTCTTCGCCCTATCACCCAAAATGCCCGACTCCCTGATCCTCGGCATGGAAATCCGCACATCTGTCACATCGTTCGTGCAAGACAAAGCGAAAGCACTCCGCGCACAGCACGCCTCCACAGGCGAGTATCAAAACGTATCGTGCATCCGCGCCAACACGATGAAGTTCCTGCCAAACTTCTTCACCAAAGGACAGCTCGAAGCGATCTTTCTGTGCTTTCCGGACCCGCACTTCAAGGCTCGGAAGCACAAGGCGCGGATCGTGAGCACGACGTTGAATTCGGAGTATGCGTATGTGATGAAGCCGGGTGGGAAGGTGTATACAATTACGGACGTGGAGGATTTGCATCTGTGGATGGTGGAGCATTTGGAGGCGCATCCAAGTTTTGAGAGGGTCGGTGAGGAGGAGTGTGAGCAGGATGAGGTTGTGGCTACGATGAAGACTGAGACTGAGGAGGGCAAGAAGGTCGAACGCAACTCGGGGAAGAAGTTTGTGGCGGTCTTCAGACGGCTTGATGATCCGCCGTGGCCTTGATGTGGCGTGTTGTGAGGGAAGGGACTCGGTATAGTCGCGGCGTCGGAGATCAGTCTGAACGATGGATACCGACATTGACATATAGCATGTTTGACCATGCAGAGCGCGTCTCTCCATCACGCTCTACGCAACATCGGCAGCACTCCCTACCACTGTTGCCATATACAGCAGCATCAACGCTCTCCTCCCAACAGAATTCGGACAAGCCCTGTTAAAAAGTATGATCCTTGTCAGGTTACACAGAGAACAAATTCGAAGTGAATGCAAGGGGTATACTAAACTATGCTTCATCATAATGCCCGCTGTCGTCGTGATTCAAAATGCACCAAAACTCTCACCATCCAAGATGCGCCATCCAAGTCCTTCGAATCCAAAAAGCCATCTCTCCGTCTCAAACAAAGGACGTGATCTCAATCAAGTCATCCTCCTCGTCATCCCAACTCTCTCGCTCAATCTCTGCGACCAGGATGCGTGCAGTCTTGCGATCATCGTCCTCCAGTCCTTCTTCAAGTCCCTCACGCCTTCGGAGCCGTCTCGCCAGATATTCCGGGTATGCGACTGCTGGTCTCTCCATCGTCGCAGTCCTGGAGGCATGGATAGACGTCGGTCCAACGGGTGCGTACAGTGCGTTTTGGTAGAACAGTCGTTGTTGATGCCGTGCGACCCATCTTGGACTCGTGTCGAGGTTGGCCTGGTTCGTAGAGAGGTGTGTTGGTTCAGACTGCGATACGGCGGTGTATGCTCCTCTCGAGGACTTGTTTTTGATTGAGAGCAGCTTGTTTCTGAACTGGAATCTGGACATGGTGTCTCCTGGTTGATTTGGCAGTCCTTCAGAGAGTGTGACTGTCGTTCACCGCTTGTAAATGTTTGAGGTAAACACGAGATGTCGAGCAGTAGCATTCGGATCCGGCGGTGGTGGTTGACGACAAAGAACCACTGTCATTCCTTCATTCTTTGGCAGAAAGAGCTGAACGCGTGCTGTTGGAAGGAGGAATCAAGGCATATTTCGAGAGTTGCTGTACAATAGTTAATTGTACTTGCTTCTTGCGAGCGGTGTCGCGAGGCTGGACAAGAGCTCAGAGAGGTGGATGGCATGGCGTGATTGGCTTCGCGTATGGCCAGAACTCTGTATGCGCCATTCGATCTGCCAACGCACTTAGCTGAATGTTAAATAACATTGCTGTTCTCTATGGAGCGGTGTGCGTATATAGCACAGCTCTGTATTAATCGTGATCGTCGTGGTCTGTACATTCTATCCAATGTCTAATTGCCCAACAGACCTTGCTCCTCCAAGTATTTCGTGATGATCACAACGGCTTCCTCAACGGTCGTCTTCTCCGAGTGAATGTGAATCTCTGGCTTTTCTGGAGCCTCGTACGGAGCGCTGATTCCTGTGAATTCCTTGATCTCGCCAGCTCTTGCCTTTTTGTACAGTCCTTTGGGATCACGCTTCTCCGCCTCTTCAACTGGGATATCGATGAAGACCTCGATGAATGGTAGCGGCGACTCGTTGGTCTTTGTCTCGGCGTGGAGTTTGCGGGCAAGCTCGCGATCGGCCTTGTAGGGCGAGATGAAAGATGTGAGGGCGATGGTGGTGGAGTCGGCGAAGAGTTTGGCGACCTTGAAAGATGTCAGCATTTGCGGCACCCTGACGTCTCTCGAGACAGTTTCCATGCATACCTCTGCAATCCGGCGAATGTTCTCCTCGCGGTCCTTGGGCGAAAAGCCCAGGTCCTTGTTCAGACCAAATCGGACATTGTCGCCGTCCAGTCGGTAGGTTTGGAGGCCCTTTTGGAGGAGATGTTGCTCGAGAGCGATTGCAATCGTCGACTTGCCGGATGCAGAGAGACCAGTGAACCAGACGGTCGCGCCCTTCTGCTTGCGAAGATCAGTGCGCTCCTTGCGGCTCAAGCCCTCGTGCCAGGTAATGTTGCTGTAGCTTGTGTCAATGGCTGGGCGTTTCCCTCTCGTGGAGCTTTGACTTACGTTGCCATGATTCCTTCGGTGGTAGAACGAGTTCTTGAAGAGCCGTGCTACAATTCTGTCAAGTCGAAATAAGGGTGCTGTGTGGGAGATGTGGGTATGCCTTACATCTGTTCCATTTACTATGGCGCATCAGCAAAATCTCACAAGACCCCCACGACGATGCGCATGGCTCACAAACCATCCCACCATGCCGTTGCCGGACCGTCCCGAGAGGTGCATCGGTTTCACTACTTGCGGCGACCTTCACTTCATCTGCTCCGTCTTGACGCTGAGTTTGCACGAGCCGTCGCTGGAGTGTGCGAGGTCTTCTTATGGCTGTATGAGGAAACCTGATGGCAAATCAGACCAGCCTACCATCAAGAACCGATAGTAGCAGGACGAGGGTCGACATGGCATCCTCAAGTCTGCGACTACGTTGGGCCTCTGAAGGAGAGGCCGGGCGGACAAGTGCATGGCTGCTTTCTGAGATGCTGTCTTGGAAAGCCTAGAACTAATGTCGGTGGCAAGTGAAAGCACATGGAGATTTCTCTCCAGTCTCGCGGCGCTACACCTTCCTCGTCAGCACCGCTGGGCGGTCTTAACACATTGGACTTGAAGCCATGGACCTATTCCCAGCAAGTTCCATGGCGCCCGATTGTGCAATCCACGGACCGCCATGGCCAGGGCCAGACAACGAGTTACCGGTGGTCGAGAAAAAAGCTGGTAGCGTCGCCGGTGGCTTCATCGCTCACCCTCCTTCAGCATCAACTGCGCTGCTCATGTTCACACTGAACAGTTGCAGTCACTCCAAGATCGAGATATTTTGAACTCACATGCAGTCGCTCCGTCGGAAAGAGCTCGAGATGTCAGTCGGAACGTGATCTTCTTGTTGGGAGTCGCCAAAGAATTTCACTTCATCTCCTCCATTGCAGCGTTTGTGGTTACACAGCCACGACCTTTCCCTACCATTCTACCTCATGCTTTCTTCCTATTGTCAGATTTCGCTGTGCGTTGCTTTTGCTCGAATTCCCTCCGTCTCGTCTGCTTCTTCCACGTTTCTACATCTTTCCAATTCTCCAGCAACAACATACTCAAGCGCTTGCAGCACTTTTCCAGCATTATCATACCGCAGCTCGGTCGGATCTCACCTCTTTGATGCTTGCCCCAAATTTGAAGCACTTCTAGCAAAGCATCCGATACTTTGCAGCATTCACGACTGCCGCACCATTGGCAAGCATATTCTCTTCTGCAAACACCATCACAACAGAGAAGCATAATTTTGGAGCTGGCTCCAGCATCCTGTTACTTCAAGACGCTTGGATATCGCTTTGACCAGTCGCAAGCGATCGGAGTCACTTCAGCAAGCATTTCGCAGCGCCGCAGAGCACGCACATTCAGGAGACTTTACCAAGTGCCAGAGCATCATGCCTACCACCGAGCAGATCATCTTCGAAGCCAAGCAGCGCCCAATCCCTCACAGCACGCCTAGACGCCCGTCGACTATCATCAGCGACAGAGGTTGTGTCATCACCCACGGCTTCATCATTCCCAGTAGATCATCTTCCAAATCCTCCCTCGAAAGCATGGCCAGATCCTCCAGCACATCATCCATCGACCCGTCCGAAATTCCAGGCACTCCCGCATCACCAATCTCTGTCGCACCTCCAGGATACCAGCAGCCGACGGGGTCCCTCTACCACGCACCAGAGATGCAGATTCTCAAGAGGATGTCCACAAGCTCGATGCTCCCTCCCACCGCTCCGACCGGCTCTCTCTCCCGTCCACCAATGCCACCACGCCGCCAGACCGAACCACCACCGCAGAAGACGGGACGCTGGGCCACAAGCGATCTCGAGCAAACCACCTGCAAAGTCGTCTCGGGCATAGCCCAACTCCATCTCCAATCAAGACTTCCTCTCCCTTGTCCGCCGCCGGTTCAAACGGACAGCAAGAACGCCATCACCATAGTCGCAGCCTGCGACGCGGAGAACGCAATCGAGTCGGACAGCGAGTCGGAGGAGGAAGAGGAGGCCACTCACCCCAAGTTGTGCGGAATTGCCGCCATGCGGGCGAAGCCCACTTACCTCCAACGTCGCGCTCTCCAAGTCCAATCGCTCTTGGCCCGCCGCTCCTCCTCCTGCGCCGCCGACTCCGCCACCATCTCCGCCGGCATGACCATCAAAGCGGCACCCGCCCGCGAGAACGCTCCGCCGGTTCTCCGCTCCTCCCAGGAGTGTGAGACGCCGAGGGAGGTGAAGTCGTTCTCGCGGGGCGATCGGGTGCCGCATCGGGAGTTGAGGCCGTCGGCGAGTCGGCCGAGCCCGGTGAAGGGTGTGTTGAAGAGGAGAGATTCGCCGCGCTCCAGTGGAGAGAGTGAGCGCCCTGGCGAGGGATGCGGAGGCAAGCGAGTGAGCACTTCGGTGAGGAGGGAGAATGGAATCGCGGTGAGGGTTGCAGCGTAAGAGGGTGGGTGAATGAGGCCGGATTGGCGTAATTTAAATTGAAGTGCAGGACGAGACGAAGGAGACGGAATGACGATCAGACGAATTCATGAATTTGCTTCCACATTACTGCTCATTCCATTACTCCTTGTGATACTTGCTCGGCACGAACGGCATCTTCGTCACGACCGCCTTTCTCGGCTTGCCTCTGACCTTGACATTCACCTCAGTGCCTGACTTGTGCATACCATCCTTGATGTAGCCCATCGCAATGTTCTTCTTCAACGTCGGACTCGGGCATCCCGAAGTGATGTTGCCAACTACATTACCATCCGCGTCCACGATCTCCGCGCCTTCTCGTGCAGGAGCTCCCTCGATCACCAATCCCACCCTTCGTCGCGACACGCCCTTACCACCCTTTGACACCGGAGTGAGTTGCGGAAGGATAGTCTCGGCACCGTTGAACGACGCACGCTCGCCCGAGCGACGGTCCTTCGGGATAATCCAAGCGAGTGCTCCCTCGACAGGTGTGATGTCGTCGTTCAAGTCATGACCGTATAGACACATGCCGGCTTCCAGACGCAAACTGTCGCGGGCACCAAGACCGGCGAAGCGGAGCTTGTCCGGAGTCGCGGTCTCGAGCAGATGCTTGGTGACTTCGACGGTTTGCGAAGGGTGGATGCTCAGTTCGAAGCCGTCTTCTCCCGTGTACCCGCCGCGAGAGGCAACAATTGGCAGGGATTCGCCAGAGGGAAGACTAAGAGTGATGTATTTCTGGTTGCCGAAGTACCACTTCGAAAAGTCTACCTTGCAGGCGCTTGAGAGCGACGACTGGAGAATCTCGGCAGCGAGGGGACCTTGCAAGGCGACGAGACCGTACGGTTGACCTTCTGACTGCAAATTGCGGAGGTGCACGACCGGGTTGACAGTGTTGTCCCAGTTCTCAATCGCAGAGGAGAGGAAGGCGTAGTCCTTGTCACGGCAGCCGGCGTTGGTGACGAGGTAGAAGAGATGCTTAGGCCCCTCCTCAAGACGAGTGATGATGCAGTCGTCGACGATGCCACCAGTCTGGGGATGGAGGAGAGTCGAAAGTGATGACTGGCCGGGTTTCATCTCCTTGAGGCCAGCCGGAGTGATGGACTCGAGGAAAGCTTCGGCTCCAGGACCATCGACGTGGTACTGCACCATGTGACCGACATCGAAGAGTGAGGCCTTCTCGCGGGTCCAGGCGTGGGATTCTCCTACCGATAGATCCGAGTACTGAACAGGCATCGAATATCCACCGAATGGAACCATCTTGGCGCCATGTTGCATGTGAAGGTCGTAGAGTGCAGTGCGGCCGGGATTGGCTTCGGTGAAGAATTCCGGAGCTGGCTGAGCATTTGAGCTTTCAGCTCTTCGCTGCTGTCGGGTGATGAGAGAGTTTTTAGAGAATGGTGCAGCTTCATGGCGGAGAGCAGGTCGAGGAGCATAGGTCGATAGCGGTCTGACAGAGATGACCGCACGAGACAATTTCTGGCTGGATTGACATGTTCTCAGTGCGCTGCGGAGTGAGGCAGCTCGTGGCATCAATCTGCTGGCTGACATCTTGATCTTCAGCTCGAGACGCCGAGTTTGGTGTCGTGGAAGGTAAAAGCGCCGTAGGAAGAAATCCTCCTAGGTCGATGAGATCTCACTTTAGGACATGGTCCAGTCCTGTCGTTGTTGCGACCAGGGAGTCGGATATTGCGGAGGATTGGAGCTGTTGATAGAGGACGGACGGACCTTCATAGGTCGGTCAATGCCGCCCCACACTTGGAAGCTTGTGCTTGGTCGTCATGGCCTGGCATCTTGTGCCTGACCTCAGATCTCATAAGTTGTGATTGTACAGGCAGCTTATTACACACCCTGCTCGTCTTTCACACATCTGATCGACTTCTCTTACAACCGTCGCGATGCCCTCACAGACCTTTTTCCTCGTCTCGCTGCCCAACTCGATCAATCCCTCTGGAAACCGCGATGAAGCTCTTACCACTCTACGCTCCGCCGTGAGCGCCGACGCAGCGACGACATATCCCTTTGCGGTACCAGACTTCAAGGTCGGGACTCTCGATGCGTTGGTTCAGCAAGCAGATGAGTTGGCGAAGTTGGAGCAGGGCTGCAAGGGCGTGGCAGATAAAGTCGCGGACTCATTAAGAGCACTGCTGGAGGGCGATGAGGAGAAACTACAGGAGCAGAAGGTGGTCAATGACCGTATGTCAACACGGGGAGCAAGGAAATCATTTCATGCATTCGCTGATACTGCTTCTCAATCACAGGACCGGTCGAGAACTACCTTCAATCTTTCCAATGGAACAAGGTCAAATACCGCGCGGACAAACCCATCGCCGAGCTCATCGACACGCTACAGAAAGAGATCGCAGCCGTCGACAACGACGTCAAGGCGAAATACAACCAATACAACACGTCCAAGACAGCCCTCGCCAGCATGCAACGTAGCCATACCGGCAACCTCTCGCAGAAATCCTTAGCCTCCGTCGTCAACCCAGCCACTCTCCTGCAACCCGATGCGTCAGAATACCTCGCGCAGCACATCATTGCGGTCCCTTCAAACCTCGTCAAGGACTTTCTCAAGTCATACGAGTCCCTCACACCGATGGTCGTACCTCGCAGCGCACAGCTTCTGGCCAAAGACGACGAATTTCAGCTGTACGCGGTGACGGTGTTCAAGAAGCATTCGCAGGAGTTTGTGCACAAGTGTCGCGAGCAGCGGTGGACGCCGCGGGAGATGAAATTCACAGAGGGAGGGCGGGAAGCGGAGGAGAAGGAGTTGACCAAGTTGGAAAAGGAGGAGAGGAGGCTTTGGGGAGAGGCGCTACGGTTGGGAAGGACGGGATATAGTGATGCTGTGCAAGGGTGGATACATGTGCTCACGTTGAGGGTGTTTGTGGAGTCGGTGCTGCGTTATGGTTTGCCTTTGGACTTTGTGTGCGGTTTGCTCAAGGTATGTGTCGATTGTGGTATGGGGCGGAGAGAAATGGGAACAGCTTACTAACTGATATTCTTAGACCGACACGAAACGCGCAAAGAAAGCCAAAGCCGGTCTGGATTCGAGATTCGCCGAGTTAGGCGGTAACGCTGTGAGCAAGGACAAGAAGGGACGGGTCAAGCAAGATGACAGCCAGTTGCAACAGGAGATGGCCCAATCAGGTCTCGGCGGTGGTGACTCGGGGTACGAGCCGTATGTCTTCTACGAGTTTGAGCTCGTATAGAGTATGACATGGGTAAAGAATTGGAGATATGAGGCCACCTTTATTTGCTACATGAATATGCTTAACACTGACAAAGCCCCACGCTTTTACGCCCACGGGCTGGACTGAGCTCCAAAGACTGAGCTGCATTTGCAAGCTAAGCGGTCTCAGGCCCGCGTACGAGCTGACTCGGCAGCAGCATCTCCATCAACTGCGCCGATTGAGTAGGTCGGCCTTTCGAAACCCGCAACAAAGCAAGACATGCTAGACCGGACAATACTTGGCGCTTCAGAGGACCAACAGGTCATCTAGCAAGATTGGCGGGCCAGACTAACAGGAAGTTCGCGCAACTCTGCAGGGCAGCCTAACAAGACGTACAAGTAGGTCGGCAGGGTGGCTTGACAGGTCGTACAGGCAAATTAGGAGAACACAGTCACCAGCTGCATGGTCCCTCAGCGAGACCTCCACTCAGTCAAGGCGCTCCATCGGACAGGTCCCAGCCCTGACCTTATCATTCCGGCACGAGGTGCCGATAGGGCCCAGTTGCCTGGTGTCTCACTGGCACACATCGATCGGATTCGCCGAGGGAAGACTTCGTGGCACCCCACAAGGCTGGGGACTGGAGAGTTCTGTGCGATACCGACAGAGTGGTATCACACGTGCCGTGAAGGCTTATCGCTTGCCTTAAGAATTGCGATGTGTGTAACCGCATCGCGTGAGCATCAGGTAGCACGTTCATGCTTTCTGGATTCATGGGGAAATCCTCCGTTCTCCAGCTCAGTATGCACACTCCAAGCCACCGTGGTGCAGGTCGTCCAATGTAGGTCGAACGGGACTACGGAGGCGAGCTGAACAAATTCGGTGGACGCTGCTGAAAGAAACAACCACTTTCACGCCGTGACACCGCATGACCTCTCAAGCAATGTATCTTCGGACTCGCCGAAAGGATGCGATCTTGAGTGTAAGGATGCCCCGGCTCAAGATCGCGTGTGACGGACACTTTCCAGTTTCTCCGGCCATACCATAGGACACGTCGCAGACTATGCTCATCTTGGCAACTGCATACCGACAAGATGGACGGACGGACAGCAGTCGAGGTGAAGACAAGCAGCCGCCCGTCAAGTTTCACCGACATCAGCCAGAACCATGCTGGCGGGTAGCCTGACCGATCTAGACCGATCCGAGACTAGACCCGATCCTTCGCGACCAACACCCGCGCGCAATCCACCACTTTCTTGCTGTTCTCTTTGACGGCTGAGACAACGATACATTATGGCCGCTGCATGGGCCGGCGGTTGCCTGCTTCTATTCATATCATCCACGGCACAGCGACGCATGTCTTCTTTGATGAGACATGCGTAAATCCGGTGGGATTGATGGTTCATGCTGCTGATGATGAGATGGACGGAGCAAGCGACGGCACGAGAAGCAGCAATCCGCCGCCATCGCGTTCGACTAGGGATGCGATCACCAGGACTATCCACGCTTGCTTGACCACACTACTGTACCTGTGCAGTGCAGTGCAGTAGCAGGCACAGTGGCAGTGGTGTGTCTCTCACGCGCCCGCGAATCCCTGCTCGAGCTGCTTGCATGCGATTGTCAATCCTCTTTGGAGAGACACTTCTTCTGCATTAGGCCAGAGCTGAAGTCTTCCTTTCTTCAATTTCCATCCTTCATCCTTCGTCCTGTTTCTTCTCTCTCTCTCAACCCAAGCCCAGAAAGAATCAAACCCACGCATCGCTGTCCACTGTTCCCCGGAAGCGTCTACCCACTGCCCTACTGCACTTCCGATCGTGACTCCTTCCTACACCGGTCTGCCCACATCTGACACACCTGCATGAGCTGATCGGCTGGTGGTGCCGAAAATATCTGTCTGTCATTCGGGACTGACCAAATTCTTCCTCCGCTCTCAATCCTCTTACCTCACATCCTCCAAAGCTCATACAATGGCTGGATACTACCCCGATCCATACGACTACTACGGTCCTCCTCCACCACCTCGAAGACCCTCTCCACATCACCACATGCGTAGCGACTATCGCAACTCTGCTTACCTCGATCCGGGTGCCGCGGGTTCAGGACTCTACCGCAGTCGGTCTCATGGCCACAGTCCGGCGCCAACTATCAATGTCTACAACCGCATGATGCAAGAGAACGACAACCGCACGCCATCGCCTGCCCCTCCTCTCGTGGCATACCCGCCTATCATGTATCCACCATACCCTGGAGAAGTCCGCGTCTCTCCTCGTGGATCTCCCGAGAGTCGCGGACGTCGGCGTAGCAGTAGGCTAGGCGAGAGACTAGGCGACGAGATGCTTGAAGATCTCGCAGGTCTGGCTTTGGACGCGCGTCTTCGTTCTCGTTCTCGCGGGCGGTCGGACGTCGCTTGGGGTGACCGTCCGCCTGGGCTTACAGATTGGCAATTGGCGCAGCGCGAAGCCGAGCTGAAGGAGAAGTCGCGAGAGCGGGCGTGGAAGGTGGAGCAGGAGCGCATCATGACCAAGCTGAAGCTCGAACAACTGCAGGCTGAAGCTAAGCGTGAGAAGGACGAAGATGCTGCCAAGTTGCGCGAACAGCGGATTGTAGAGGACTATGAGCGCAAGCAGCGTGAAGCCAAGGCGAAAGAGAAGGAGGAGGAGCAGCGCATCAAGGATAAGATTGAAAAGGACAAGCGTGAGGAAAAAGAGAGGCGCGATCGGGAGTATCTCGAGTACAAGCAGCGCGAGAAGGACGCCAAGGACGAGGAAGAGCGAAAGTACAACGACTTCCTCCGCCTGCAAAAGGAGAAGAAGGAGAAGCAAGAACGCGAAGAGCGAGAAGAGGAAGAGAAATTCCAGTCCGAAATGCGGAAACGTCTCGCCAACATGGGCTACACGCAGCAAACGATCGACATCCTCGTCGACGAGGAAAAAGCCAAAAAGTTCAAGAAACAAGTCGAATCGAAGCACAACACCACGACCACCGCCCTCGTCGCCGGCGAGCCCTTTCGTCCTCCTCGCGCTCCCGTCTATCCTAAAATCCACCGCGAGTACCTCTCCGTCGAGACGCTGAAATACTACCAGATCCCATGGGAATACGACCGCGTAAGTCGCCGACGCCGTGCACAACCACCTCTCCCCAAGCGCATATATCTAGTCCGGCGGAGCTGACTTTCTACACAGTCGAATCCCGAGTACATTATCATTTTGCGCGACATGGATAAGCACGGCACGGACATGTTGTTTGAGCATACGTCCAGGTTGAGGAGTGGGAAGTTGTTGATCAAAGCGGCGGATGAGAAGAAGCCGGAGTTTGCGTGGTATCGACGGCGGTCCAGGAGTCGATCGTCCAAGGCGCCGAAGCAGGTGGGTATTTTGAGGTTGTCTTGATGAGGGTGGTATGCTGGTGGGATATGCGTTGATCTTATGCTGATGAACGGCGACGGATCTTGCTGCAATGTTTGGCGAGGGAATGGATACGGGCTGGTCATGCGAGTTGGTGTACATAGGCGGAGCATTCTACTCTACATCGTTCGAGCGACTGAAGCGTAGAGAAACGAGCAGTTTTGAACAGCAAGGCAATTAACAGCATGTCCAGAGCCAACGCACTCAAATGAGGTGACATCAGAGCTACCCGTAAATGTTGTGGCATAATACTGTTGGAGCTGCCCTCATGGCAGGATAATATACACCATTCCTAAACTCTAGGTGTAATGCTATATCTTAGCCGGAGCAACGAGCTTGACACTCTTCGCCAACTCCTGTCTCTTCCTGTTCATCAGCAGCTCGGTCTTCTCCTGAGACCAACCCGTCAACTTCCTCTTCCTCAAAACCTTCCGATTCGTCCTCAAGTCCTTCTTCCTCCTCAACAGGCTAAGCGCCTTGCTGAATCTCGCCTCGATCTTCGGCGCGAGCTCCGCTTTATATTGCTGCTTCGCGAGCCTGATCAGTCGAGCGCGGAGGTACTTGGAAAGCCGAACGGAATCCGGCTGGGACTGTTCCTTGTCTAGAATATTCGTGTATTGTTGCACCTTTCTCGCCACGGGACGAGTCACTTCGGCCGTGATCTTGTCCTTTATCGGTTTCTGCCAGTGCTCCGGGCTCGGACGGGTTCGTCGCCATCCATTCGGCGTGAGCATTACGTGCTTTCCTGGACCGACGCGGAATTTGATCACTGGCAAGTTTGCCGGCTGCTCGACGGTGAAGGCACCATCCATGGCAATAGGTTCGGTCTCTTCAAGGAGTTGCTCGGCACTCTTCTCCGCGATTGCGAGATTTTGAAAGGCTTCCTCGATGACCTCGTTCTGCTCGGTGTCCGCCGCAAGGCCCAGTTTCTTCCTCTCATCTCGAAACCTCCTCCGGATTGTTGGCGTCTGCATGATAGCCCATCTCAACCACCACCCAGACTCTCCCAACTCTTTGATTCGTGCCTCCTTCTCGCCCAACAGATACTCGTCCAGTCCACCCAGCTTATCGATCGTCCTCAGCACCCTCGAGCTGACACGCACTTGCACAACCCGATTTAACGACTTGCTGAACAGCTTCCTCGTGAAGATATTGGGGTGCCATGTCCGCCGTGTTTTCGTCTTGAACTTCTCTCCGACATTGTTTCCGAATTGGATCCGTTGCCCGCCGTAAAGACCGAGTCGTGATTGCTTGTACCATCGTGTGGGTCCGTATGGGTAGGGAGGTAGAACTTCTGCTAATGCTTCCGGGTCGTTTTTATCCCATTGCAAGCTGACAGCGCGCGGTGTTGATGTGGAAAATGCGCGTTGACATTGGCAGATGGCCGGTGACCGCCGGAATAGTGCGGCCATGATATGTGTGATGCCGTGTGGTGCAGGGCGCGGATGTGATGGGTTGTCGAGTGGAGATGTCAACTTGGACTTCTCGAAGGAGATCCTCTCCGCAGTGCCAAGGCCAAACCGCGATCAATGCGATCTATAGACTCTTAATGAAGGACCTCACTTTCACATCTCACGAGCCACATCCCAGTGTCGAAAATGGTTTCAATACTAAAGCGCATGCGCAAACTGCAAACACGACTCCTCGCGATCCGTCTGGGCTCTGGTGCAATCGTCCTTCCGAAAGATGTCAAGCGGATACATCTGAGCTTCGCGCCGAAAATGAATGGAGGACACATGGGAGCACGGTAGGACATCTGGAAAGACTCTTTCAGCGATCGAGGCTGATGGCGTTCTACAGAAAGTTTTGGCGGCACGAGCTCGTTCGGATGAAATATCACAACCCTTCAGTACCCATGAGCGTGGAACGATCAGAATTACAAGACGGCCCGGCCGTGATGTCGGTACATTTTGCTGCGAAGGAAGGCGAGGCGAGCGATCGAGTCGAGTCGATCAATATGAAAAGCTACACGAATTCCGAGATACTGGACGCCCTGATAAACCTGACGAAAGCAACACCCATCGAGCCGACCGCGGAGGACCGAGAGACATTAGCGAAGTTACAGGAGCAGCAGGCGGCCAGTGAAAGAGATAGTGAACGAGGGCTGGAGCTACGGGCGAAGCAAAAGCGGGAGCAGCAGATATTGGAGCAGGCAAGAGGTGATGTGGCATCACAGGCAGCATGAGGGAATGGACAGCAATTTCGGAGAAAGCTGGGATGTACAGAGGGTCGACTAGGCGGTTTTGATTCAATGGCGTGGCGTATGGAGCATATCGTGGACACCACAAAGGACAGGACACCTCGCTGTATATCATATGAACGTTTGCATGGCTGTGTCTCACGCTACGGTCGCTACCCCTTCTCCGTTCCACCACGCTATGCAGCCGAGCACAAAGACGATGACCATCACGTCGCTGAAGATCGTCTTCGCAATGCCGATGTATCTGCCCACAATGCGGATGTAGTTGGCGTACGGCTCGGGGACAAATCCACTGTTGGCGACCATGGCCAAGGGTCCTCCTCCTTGCAGCTGACCTTTCTCCATGAAGTACCGTGTGCTTTGTAGCACCAACTCAGCTGATGTGAAGATGATGAAGAGTCGTGGTCCAAGCCCGTTGCCCTCCGTGCTGAGGGTCTGGTACCGTGATGTTTGTGTGCCGTTGAAGGTCGAGGTGAGGCAGATGTAGAAGGCCAGAATGAACGCGAAGATGGCATGCACTACGCGCCAGAGGTACACAGAGCCAGCCGGTGCCGGTTGTGCTGCTCCTTGCTGTCCTCCACCCATTGCTCCGCCCATGAGCGATTGTAGCATTGGGGGCATGTCCTGTGGTCCTTCGTTTGGATTGTTGGGATCGCCCTGGCCTCCCATCGCACCCATCATTTGTTGCATCATCTTGGCGAATGGGTCTTCGTCTTCACCATTGCCAGATCCGCCTTGCGCTCTTCGCTCTTGTTCCATCTGCATCATGGCTGCCGCGAGCGGATCCTTAGCCCCCTGTGCTCCTCTGGCGGGGGTAGAGAAATGTGAGCTGATGTCGACCTCCTACGAAACCTTGTCAGCTGGGTGTTGTTCGAAGAATACGTCTGGCTCGTGCATAGGGTTGGATCATACATCGGGATCATCTGCCACGGATGCGACTCGAGGAACGGCTAATGAACGGTCAGCCCGGGCTTCTATTCATCGATAACGGTATATGATAGACACACGTCCTCCAAGTACCTCATCGGGAGGTGCAATCCCTCCATTCAGTGCCTTGATCTTTGCCAGTCTATCCTCGCCTTGTTCCGTCATCTTTTTCTGTCGTTTCTCGCGGCGCAGGCGTGCCTGCCGCTGGTTCGGGGTTTCATCTGTCGGGCCATCTGATCCAGTGGCTACTGCGGCACTATCGGGCATCGTTGCGCGGCTTGGTGAAATTGTGAACGTTAGTCGATGTGCAAGTGCAGTTGAAGCTCAAGAAACTGGATAAGGTAGTTTTGGCTTTCGCATGTGACGTCGCAACCTGGAGCCAAGAAGTCGCGTTGACCTCGATCTCACTGTTCTTTCGACTTTCTTTCCTACTCACGACCGCACGACCACGCAAAGTTGCTTTCACTATGTGCCATCGGGATAAACCTGAGCAGACAATGAGATCGATCGACACAGACCCTGCGCAAGAATACTGATGAATCGACGGCCGGTGGAGCAAATTCCTAGGCAGGGGTGATCAGGTTCTCTGGTCGAAGGATGCATCCAGTACCGTGTACGAGACGGGACCACGTCCATTGGCGAAGAAGTTGAAGCTCCCTGTGACGCGAGCACCGTTCTTGATTGTTTCTACGGACAGCACAACTTCGACACAGCACGCCGGAGATAAACCGTACCCCAAATCGACTGGACGACACGGTCTCTGCCTGCGTCATGTTCCCTCCAACTTGGACGGCTCCTCCACATTCATCTGAACATCGGTAATATACCTCTTGAACTTCCGAAGGGTAACCTTCTTCTCAAACCTGGTGACGAGACAAAATCAGCGAACGTCTGACAACATCGTAAGCCATGGACTTACATCTCATCGATCTCGGCTGGTGTACGACGAGCCAACTCTGGCAGGATGTACCATGATATCGCCACAGCGAGCGCGCCTGTTCCGGCAAAGCTACAGGGGACATCAGCATCAATGCCACAAGGATGGCATATCCTTGACTTACAAGAATCCGGTCTTGACGCCCCATTTGGTGGTTCCATTGATCATCAATGGTGTGCAGAAGTTGAACATGATAGCGATGCAATTGGAAGCAGCCAGACCAAAAGCGGCCGTTCTTGCCCGGAGACGTTGCTGGGGTACCTCTGCGGCGTATGCATATCCAATCGCGGAAGCACCTGTGGTGGCAAAGGTCGCCATACATCCGAAGAACACCAAGAGCGAGCCCGTGGCCTGCGCTTTGTAATCGAAGCAGCCGATTATCCCAATGGAAAGGACCGACAAAACCGTAACGCCGTACGGATAGATTGTCAGTGGTCGCCGTCCGATGGTATCTGTCAAGCTGCATGTAACCATCATCGAAAGAATTTGACAGCAAGACAGTATGACAGTGACCAAGAAAGGGTCTTTGTTGCCGGCGTACTGGACTGCGGTTGAGGGTCAGCATCGGCTGCAAATCTTCTGCTGTTCGCTCTTACAGAAGTACGTCGCGTAGGTGTTGAACACCGTAAGTCCGACTAATTGCTGTGTGATTTTGGGCCAGGCTGCGATGACAAAGCGAATGAGGTTCTGGCCTTGGAAGACTGAGAAGAAGCCTTCTTGAGAGTCTCTCTTCGCAAGGTGTCTCTCCTCTTCGATGGTGTTGTTCATGATGTCCTGCCATTGTCAGTCAACAGCCTGGGACGAAGACGAAACAGCGGCCTACAATGCTCTCTTGGACGCGGTACCCATCTATGTGGCCATTGTACTTCCGCAGTATCTTGGCCGCATCGGGTGATCGGCCCTTCTGGACTAGCCACCACGGAGTCTCTGGCAGCAGAAAGAAGATCATACCCATGGCTCCAACCATGGCCCACTGGACGAATGGTCAGCTGGGCGACTGGGCTCGAGAGCGCGTCCTGTCTACCTGAGTATAGATCGCCGTTCGGAAGTCGTACGGATCAGAGTCTCTGAGGCTCTTTAGAGCTACGGATCCGAAGAGCTGTCCAATGACGAACCAGCTGCCGTCGCCCTGTCAGTCATCGATTCGGTCGGCTGCCTGCCGAATCAACTCACAATGTATACGCATTGATGAAGAAGCCTCGCAATTGCGTCGGAGCGACTTCCGAGAGGTAGACTGGAACGGTACTTTGGAGCATACCCACTCCCATGCCGGAAAATAGCTTCGCGACAAGCCAGTGCTCCCATCGAGTTGCGAATGTCTCGGCGAAGATACTCTGGTTGTCGAATCAGCCAGTTCATTCCACGGAGGGTGGAAACACTCACCGCGACCAGGAAGCCCCACAAAGTCAGGAGCGCGATCTTCCGTCCGAAAGCGTCTGCAACGAATTGCAAGCCCTATTGTACAATCAGACGCCGTTCGATGATTCAACCCGAGCACTTCACTCACGATCTGGCCAAGCGCTTGGCCAGCGGACTGGATCCCTCCCCAAGCCGAGATGTACTTGCCAGCGATGATTTTTGTTCCAGGGGTCGCGAACTGTCGGATGAAGCCCTGGTTGGAAACGATGCCGCCATTCAGGGTAATCTCTGCAAATGATCAACTCAAATCTATTGGACAGGCCATGACGGACTCACGGTATCCATCAAGCGAAGCAGCAAAGGCAGCACTCATCGCCACGACTCCGACGCGCTTGTACTTCTTCATGCTTTGCCATACGGAATCATCATCGGCCTTGCTGCGCATCTGTATCGTCGGTCCCGCATGGACGTGTTCCTCTACATGAGTATTGACACTCTTCTGGAAGGGTTGTCCGTTGGCCATCTCGTCTCTGTGCTGCGTCGTAGCAACGCGATGGAGGATCGGGACATGCGCTGTTGCAACTGTCACATTCGAACACGCGATGGAAAGGTCTACGGACGAGGAGGCCACGTGAGATGCACCCCAGAATCGACCATGGCATTCAGTTCGTGGGGATATGGGGTAAAGCTTGTCACCCCTGTCAACCGAGCAATGATCCTGGAAGAGGACGCGAGCGACCCCTCGAATCTCGGTGTAATGAGTGCCGAGAACGCTGCATGAATACGTCCTCTTCTCGCAATACATCCGCGGCGATCAAGGCGATCAGCTTTGAGCCGAAGGCTTATGCAGACATCTGACTGGGCAGCCGGCGTACTCCGAAGTTAGGTGTACTGCATCCTAACGTGAACTGCCAGCTCATCGATTCGGTCGAAGAAGCTGTACCTAAGCGTAAAAGGAACTTGTCCTGCTGCGATACCAGTATGCCAAATCAGGATGTCTCGATACGTCAACGAGACTCGTTCCTGCCCGTACTGCTAGGATAGTTGTACGGCTCCAAAGGCGTATGACTAGGCTAGGCTTGTACTGGCAAAGCTGTCCGAGAGCTATACACAAGTGAGAGCGAAGACACGATGCCATGCTCACTTGGATCACCTCCCGGAAGCTGACTACTCAAGTCCACAGCCTTCGCTAGATGCAGTTGTACTTGCTTCTCGCCGTTGGCATCGATGCTCCAGGACACCTTCGCTACGTTGTCTTTTCCAAGGGCGACAACGGCATCGATCGCCTTGCTCAAGTTCAGTCGAGGCTTGAAAAGCACCTTCTTGCAGCCAGGACCAAGTGGCTGGACGCCTGCCAATTCTGTGCAGTACTCGTAGATGGGCACGCTCCCCCAGGCGTGACAATCAGAGCGCTGCCGCACATCGTCTTCTTCCCATGTTGTCAGGTTATTGGCCAACATCTGTCTCCACGGCTCCCATGTCGCCTGCCACATGGCTTCATAAAGCTCGTCGCCCGCGATGGAGAAGGCTCGTAAGGCGTAGAACCTCATGACGTAAGAGCACTTCGAGAACATCGGGTTACTAAAGGATTCGTGCAACAATCGGACCCTCTCTGTACCCTCGGCGGCTCCAGAAAGGACAGCAAATACCTGGCAATGCTGAGAGTACGCATCATCGCCTGCAACGTCGGACGTCGAGTCCGTGAAGAAGGAACCATCGTAACAGTGAGTGCGGACTGCACGTTGCAATGATTGGGCACGGCTCTCATACTCCGCAGCATGTGCAGGTCGACCAACTTCGATCAGAAGCTTCGCAGCCTTTTGCAGGCCATACGCGTACAGCATGCTGAAATATGTATGCAAGTTCGACTTTCGTCCAGATGTAGGAACACCCTTGTCTGGATGATCGTCTGTGGCTCCCCAGGTCGTCACCCAGTCCACGTATTGCCATACATCTGCAGGTAAGCCGCTGACAAGGCCGCGGTCATCGACATGTGAAGCGAAGAATTCGAGGACTCCGTCAATCCTCGGGAGGAAAGATCGGGAATATGCCGTGTCGCCAAAGAAAAGATGGTGGTCGCACACTTGGAGAATCCAGTATATCGAGAACCCGGCAATGAGTTGCATTACGTGAGACGGAAAACGTGACTGGGTCAAGCCCTCGGAGCCAATCGAAGATGCGAAATTGTTGATCGTCTGTCGCATCAATCGGTCGTCGCCTGAGATCAGATAATGGAACAGTCCAACCGAGCGGCTATCTCCAGAGTATCTGCCACCTGGTCAGTCAAATGCATATACTGAGCCGACGGAAGACCAACTGCAATTGCTCGTAAAAGGGACAGTCCGAGTATGCATCATGCATACAATTGCGCATCGTTCGAATCGAGACCTCCCACATTTTCTCGGATTGAGGATCTCCATGGTCCTGCCAGCTTGCCTTCACATCAAGCGGATAATTGGTCTGTTTCGCTTCAAATTTGCTGAGCTCGACAGGCTCAGCTTCCACCTCAATCTCAAGACGGAACAGACGAAAGGTCCTGAACCAAAACGGCTCATACACGTTCATTTGCCCCGGAACGATGTCTAAAATGATCTCATCGAACGGTCCCAGAAGATAACCATTGTTCGCATCTACTCGGTCCTTCTTGGTCCGGAAGAATGGATATGATCGAGGCTCTAGCTCGTATCCTTCCGAGTATGTCATCTTCAGCTTGATTTGGGATTTCTGCTTTGCATCGAAAGTCCATTTTAAGAACGCCGTAGAGTGGACTTCAGCCTGGATTTCAAGCCGATGCGAGGACCCCGCTGGGAGCGTCAAGGAGGCGGAACCTCGCAGAAAGGCGGTCCAATCCGAGATCTGGCGCGCGCTTTGGCATGAGCGAACAGCATGTACATTTGCGACACTCTCCTCCGGCATGGGAATAGAGCGGGGTCGGAGTCGCCACGGCAAGATATCGCCATTGAGAGTCTTATAACCATATGGTACAGGAGTGTACGTTGGAGCCTGCGGAGCTGGAGCAATGCGCTCACTGATCTGAAAGACAATCTCAGTCTGGCGCCGCTGGAGTTGAGGGTGGTACTCACATGGAGAAAGCCATCGTCGACAAGTCCCGTCGGAAAACGGATGCTATCATCAATCCAACATCGCCACCCTTTCGTCGAATCGAGATCGTGAAAGAGGTCATTGACCATGAAGCCACCACAAACAGTCAGGCCAGGATACGGCGTTCGCTCGAATGGCATTGCAGCCCTGGACGAAGCAAAGTAACGAATCACCACGAACTCAAGCACATTTTGTCCTTCCACCAAAAAAGGCGCAATGTCCAGAGTGTCGTAATACCAGATGTACGGGCTGCTTCTACTTGGCCCGACAGCCACGCGAGCTCCATTGACGTACAGCTTGTAGCGTGTATCTGCGGAAAAGTGTAGAACAGCAGTCTTGGGGAGGGAGCTGACTTGGACCTGCCGCTTGAAATGTACAATACGTCCTGCGGTATTGGTCTCCGCAGAATCGGTCCAGTGCGGCGTCCAGACCCAGCTGGCGTTCAGCTGGCTGATCACCTGGTTCTATTTTCAGTACTTCAAAAGCAAGACGAGGCTTGAGAGGCAGCATTACCTTTTGGTCAGTATCTGACAATTTCATTCTGTCTGCTGACCTGAATGACTCCGCCTCAGAGCTGACCTTCCGTAGTAAGGACCTTGGTTCCCCGCTTCAGGTTACGTCGACGACGAAACGCATTGTCCGGGATGTCCATCGCTCCTCGGCACAACTTCCGGCGAACAGGCACCGAAGAGTCTCTTATTGGAAGAACAATCTCAAAGTCAATTACAATGCCTGTCACCTTCCGTATTCGGTCGCTGGTTCGGGTTGTTTCATCCATGAGAGATCGAGACTCCGGGACCAGGATCATTTATCCTATTCGTGGAACGAAGGAATCGATTTTACCGATGTGAAAAGCAGCGACAAAATGGCGGATCTCATTCGAAGCGAATCTCCACGCCTTCATACAACTGCAATCAGGAGGAAACATGTTGAGCTCCGAGAAACTCATTGGGCTGCTTCACGCTACAACTGTAGTCGCAGCCCTGACATACAATGTTCCATCTTCGTCGCCAGCTACCGCTAGCGGACCTTTGAGCACGGCACCTGTCGGTGTCTCGTTAGTACAGTCGACTGCTTGACGCAAGTGACAAAAGCTGACGAGTATAACAGTTTCGAGTTCTTTACGTTCCCCGGGTACTTCACCTCTGTAGATGCCACGAACCAATGTCTGCAGAACCTCAAAGACGTCGGCGGTGGCGAGTCTACCCGTATACGCATTGGAGGAACCACACAGTACGAAGACATCTGCAAGGAACCTCCGCTTCGAACGAACAGTAGCTAATTCATCCAGGGACCGCGCCACGTATGATCCAGCTTTGTCTAGCGATGTTGAATACACAGTTGCATCGCCCAAGGACGCCCCGGCATCTCTGACGTATGGGCCTTCTTTCTTCGCCCGGGCGGGGACGTATGGCGGCCGAGTGACCGTTGGTAAGCAGAATACGATGAGCGACCATCGAATGATGAATTGACTTCCTCCGAGGGCTCAATCGTGAACTCAACAATCTCGACAACACCATTGCGGCCGCCCGTGTAGCGAAGGAGAAGATGAGCAACCTCGAAGCGATCGAGCTTGGCAATGAACCAGACCGTGAGTCGGTCCAAGCTATCTAATTGGTAACCATTTCCGCCAACTAAGAAGCGTCATAGTTTACAGCTCTACCAGTCCGATTGCCACGGGTCAAGCTTGGACGGCGCAACGAGACTACGCCTCGCAAATATCATGGCAGGTATCAGTTGGACAGAACCTATCAACGCCAAAAATTATCCAGGCTGGAGTGTACTTGGAAGCCAGGGAGTTTAACAACCAAGACCTTGCTACTGTCGAGACCAGCGCCGCTCTTGGATATGTGAAGACGTTCGACTCTCACCACTATCCTCAATCAGGCTCAACATCAAGTCTAACATCGCTCATGAACCATGCCGAGATCGTTGCTCGTGTCGCTGCCTTCAAGGGAGAGGTAGCAGCGGCGAAGAGCAAGGGGAAGATACATGTTTTTGGAGAGACAAACTCTGGTAAGAGGTCGCCACATGGCCATTTCAACTCTTCACACTGACATCGTGGTACAGCAACTCAAGGTGGAGGAGGTATTAGTCCGACCTTTGGAGCTGGCCTTTGGATCGTGGACTACGTTATGCAGGCCATGATTCTGGGGTCTGAGGTAAGCAGCCAATGAAGCATCACCTCTGACGACTTCGTTGACTTTAATCCGATGAAGTCCCTTTTCTTCCACCAAGGCACCATTGGCAATTGTAAGCTCGACGAACTCCCACTCTGAGACATAGCGACTGACTACTCAAGGCCAATACTGCTGGTGGGGACAGTTCAGCATGGGTGCGCCCTACTACGGTGCATATTTTGCAACCCAAGCTCTGGCAAATGTCGCATATATCGCTCAACTGGACGCTGGTTCTTCTCGATATGCAGCCTACGCTCTGTATGACAGCAACAAAGCCTTGACCAAGGTCTTGCTATATAACTCGGACTACTACACCTCTGGCACCAGATCCGCTCAAGACTTCAATTTGATGGGCTTGACCGGCTCATCCACCACCGCGGTCAGGCTCACGGCGAGCTTCGCGACTTCGAGACAGGATCAAGGTCAGATTCCGACAGTCGGTGGTCAGAGTTTCGAGGACGGCACTTGTCTCATCCAAGGAACTCCGGTCAAGGAGGATACAGGTGTGGCAGGTGGTCAGGCGACCTTCAAGGTCGCGGCATCGGAAGCGCTGTTGATATACGTTTCCTGAGGACGATGCTCTTGATTGGCGCGAGCCTTGGATGCACAACGAGAACCAGTCTTAACACAACCGAATCTTCTTAACCTCACGCTATTCTCAGTCAGTCTGCACAGCTAAGTGTTCGTGCAGGTAATTGGAGCGTACGGACAGATGACAGTGCGAATTACTTGAGAGCATCCTTGGGATCGTGTGGGTAAATAACAGGACAATGATCCTGCTTCTCAGCGTACGGATAACTCGGCAAGACGCGGTCACATCAGCGTACACAGAATTCAGCAGTAGGATTGCGAGCAAGTCAGCGGATCACGATGAATAGTCGTGCAGGTCCATTCACTTCCAGCCATTTCAGAGCTCTCCTCTCCACCGCGTAAAGTACAGTCCGATCGCAGTAGAGTCCCGCACGACATATTGATGTGTCTCTGCGTTTCCTTCGCTCGGTTGTCTTGCTATCTACCGGCCAGGTGCCATCGTCCAACAGATCGAGCTCCTTCGCTTCCATGTAAGCTTGGCACACGATCCGCCACAGTGCCTCCTTCTTTCGTGCTCCGAAGTGCCGTCCGGCCATGCATATCTAGGAGATTTACGGTCTTACGGGATTGCCATCCAGGTCAATATCCTACGATGAGTTCCGGAAGCAGTGCCAATCAGTCAAGCAAGAAGAGCTCGCCAGGGGGTAAGAGGCCGCCTTTGACGCACTTTCTCTGCGTGCCTCTGGTGACGCCCACATCAGAGTCACAACTCCAGTCATCTCTCAAGACCTTTCGGGATGAGGTGTCTCCTTCGCCGCCTCGCGGCGCCATCAGCGCAGTCGGAGATGCTCATGCGAGTTCGCGGACGCCTGTCGACATTCCGACCATCCCTCATGCCGCAATTCGTCCTGTCGGAACTCTGCACTGCACGTTGGGAGTCATGAGCCTCAACCAGACCCAGCTCGCCGAAGCCATTGAGCTGCTCCAATCGTCCGAAGTGACGAAGCTATTCGAGCAGCAAGCCACAGAAGGCGGTCTTGCTTCGTCGCCACTGAGCATCGATCTCAAAGGTCTTGTCTCAATGCATGCTCCGCAAAGCACTTCGATCGTATACGGCGAGCCGGTCGACTCTTCACAACGACTGTACCCCTTTTGCGTTGCTTTACAAGCACTGTTCAGAAGTAAAGGCTTCCTCGTCCCAGACGACAGGCCTTTGAAGTTGCATGCCACTGTCGTCAACACGATATACGCCAAAGGTAATCGCAGACCGGCCAGGCAGAAGCTCGACTCGACTGTTCCTGGCCCTGCCGCTGGGAAGCTCGAAGACCGGTCTCGAGGACATGGTCCGAATGCAAAGGCGCCGATCAAGTTGGATGCAAGGACTCTGATAGAGAAGTACGAAAACTTTGTGTGGGCGGAGAACGTTATGCTCGATCGGATTGCTATCTGTGAGATGGGAGCGAAGAAAGTCCTTGATGCAAAGGGCAAGGTAGTGGAAGAAAAGTACACCGAGGTCGCTCATGTTGACTTACCAAGTTGAAGAATCGCGGCATGTCTAGAGCTTCAAGTAAGGAGTCTGTCGGGCAAGGGCATCGCGGTGTCGGTTCGTCCAGGTCTGACGGCCCTGCTCATACCTCTAATGAAAGAGGTCATCGACCACCAGAAGAGGTCGTGTCGAGGCACAGAAGGCTTGCCTGGGGATATTGAGGTTGCTGCTGGGCTGAACCTTGAGGTGAATCGGAGGGTCCGCAGGTAGAGAAGGAGTTGTCATGGCACCGATGCGACGCTAAGTCTATGACTGCAACGGTCACAAGTCAGCACAATATGAGGTGCTTTGGCAGAGCAACAGTCCGGCAAGAAGACTCGAAAGTGAATCGTCATAACATTTTGTTTTTCAGAATGCAATTCCGCATTTGTGCCTTGGTATTCTACTTTTAGTGAACCTGCCAGTGCACGGCGCTGCGTCTTCCGTCTCAGGAACGGACCACTTGCAGCCGCAGTCCTCGCCCATTCCTTGCAACAAATGCAGCACCTAGCCTTGCCAAAACGCCGAACAGTCGAAGCAGAAGATTGTCTGGGATACTTCTACTTCCTGATAGCACGCTGGTAGAAGGCAAGCTCCTCGCCCTCCAAGATGTACCCATCCACACGACCGCTCTGGCCAGGACGGCTGGCAACAACGGCGTAAAGACGTCCGGCCTCGAACTGGCGCTCAAGAGCGGACTCGACCTTGCCCTGTGCGGTGTGGCGCTCCTTTTGCTTGCTCTCAACAGACTTGCTCTTCTTCACCTCCTCCTCGGCCTTCTGTTGACGTCTGCGGCCAAGGGCGGCGCCGTAGTGGGCCTCGTACCACTGTCGGAATGGGGCGGCATCGACCTGGACGACGGCGGACTTGGTGAGGGTGTTGGTGCGGACCAACTCGTTGTTCGAGGGGTGGAAAGCGACGGCGATGACACGGACTTTGCGGGCAATGCCCTCGCTGCCCCAGGAGAAGTTGCCGGAATCGAGACGGAGTGCGCGGAACTTGCGGTTGCCACCGCGAGTGCGGACTAGATGGACTCGCTTGGCTCCGATGCGGGTGTTGGCCGGTTGGCGACCCTTCTCGAAAGCTCTGTCTTTACATCAATATGATGTGCCAACGGGAGACAATCGGTTTATGCATACCTCTTCTTGCGGTAGTATGCGCGCTTAGCACCGGAGGCGCTGCGCTTGTGACGGGAGTCACGAGAGATACTGTGAGGAGGTCAGCGATTGATTGTGGTATCAATCGTGGAAGGATTGGCAAGGTCTGTACCCCATGATTGCGGTTGGCGAAGAGTTCTGTGGAATGATCCGTTAGTCTTGCGCTGAGAGTGGTAGAGGCTGGAGCAGCAGAGATTCCGTCTGTGTGTCCAGTATTCGGGGGGGTTGGAACGTACGAATTGACTGTCGCTTCACCTGGGCAATGTGTTGTGCTGCTTCGAGCGTTGTCGTCGTTCAAGTTCAAAGTCGGCGCCAAATTCGACTCGTGGAGGAGCCAAGACATTTCGATTGGAAAGAACGAAAAACGGCCCGCTCCGCGCTTCGGCCGATCACGTGCTGGAATGAGTGCCTTTCTTGCAATCTCACTCTAACGAACATGGTGATATTCACAATTGCGAGATCGCTGCGTACGACCTCTATGCTAAGGACACACTCATAATCAAGCAGCAACGCCAACAATGCATCTTCGAGCCTATACAATTCGCGTCTACCACTGCTTCAAAGCCATAACCTTCTGCCATCCAGCGATCCGATCATCCGTCAAAGTCGTCCCAACGCAATCCTCAATGTAACTCTTGAACCCAGCCTCAGTCCCTGCCGCAAGCCCATCCTCAACCGAAGCATCACACTGCGTCCTCAAGAACCAGGCCGCCGAACCAAAACTCCACTGATCACCACTGACAAGCTCCAACACAGCAGCCGGTCCCTCGCCTTTTGCCTTCTCGACATCTGCAGGAGTGATACCACAACGCGTGCAGACAATTGACAGATATTCCGCATACTTTTCGTTGAAATCCGCACTTTGCATGTTCCTCGTGCCCTGTCCGGGTCTTCCTGGTGCCGGGAAGTGATTCTTGTTGTACTTGAAATCGCCGCTTTCGAACAGCATGATGGCCACCAAAGCTGCTTGCGCGCCGAAGCTGGAGATGGCGAAATTGGTGAAGCTGATGGCGATGGCAGGTGCTGCTGCGCTCGCGGTGCGACACTCGTCTGCGTAGGTCGTTCCTGTGCAAGATTGGGTGTCTGGCGCGATTCTGATCAGGTCTGCTGCGGTAATGGCAGTGTTGTATTGTGGAGGACGTATGGCGTGAACGATGGTCGTCAAACCAAGTACTGCTAGAGTCTTGAACGCGAACATGTCGAGTTGATCTCAGGATGTCGATGAAGTCAGGGCAAAGACGCTTCTCCAGTCAGGACGAAGAGTTCACTGCGTACTCCTTGACCTGGTATTCGTGTATGAAATTGCTTGAACGAAGTTCAAGTTCGCGATCTGAGGAAGCGATCCTAGAGCTAGCCCGTCGGATGTTTGCTGTGTCTGACAGGTAGGAGAGGTAGAGGACACAAGAGTACACCGCCTGGTGGAACGATCGTACCTAGATGTATAAAGGACCGGTAGTACTTACTTAAGGTAGCGAATGCAGGAACAAGGGATTCGGCGAACAACTAAACGAGACTTGAATATCCCCTGAGCGATGAAAGACCTTCTTGTCGCTCGTAGTGGATGGAGGTGGAACGTCTCCCGTAAGGTGTTGTTATAGAAGGGATGAAACGGAAAGGAAGCCGACACAGCCGTAGAGGCTTCAAGCTTGGCCAATGAACGAAGAGGACGTCAAATGCTCACCTTTGCTTTGATACATTCCACGCCGTGCAGCCCACTCGAGCTGGATGACACCACGAGCGGAATCGTCAGCGTGTGTCCCGAGGCTATGTCTGAGCGAGCGCAGCGTACTGGCAGATGCCGGCGGCTTAGGATGTCTTCTTCGAAGCTCCTGTCACGAAAGCCTCCGCGGTGACGTCTGAAGCGCAATACGTCCACTGAGAACGTCGCCAGACAAAGTACAAAGTGCATCACGAAAGGAGCGACTATTAGCTCACTGGTTCTCCGACGCTGAACCACTTCACAGCCTCCCAACGCTGAACATTACCGCCGAAGCCGGGTGAACAGAACGTATAGACGTCTCACCGCCGAGCCACAATTCCGCGCTGCTGCAAAGTGAGCACTATCAAGCGCGGATGACAGGAATGGTAATTGTATGTTGACCGGGATCGTTGTGCGCCGTCTTGCTCGCATGCGGTCCAGTGTCCAGGTACGGGACGCCATCGGCGGTCTGGAATCGTTCGTTCTCTGCTGTGACAGCTTTTATGACAACTATCCGTCTTTGGTGACACGTGGTGAATATGACACCTTGTTATGTGCAATGCGATATGCGTCCTCTGAGGCGATGAGTAATCCTCTTCACCGGAATCGGTCGCATCGAATGCGCCGCGTCACTGGAGTGAGTGCTTTTCGAGACGCGAAGGATTCTTGACCGGTCACGATGCTGTGCCGTGCCACCGACGAGGCGTCGACCAATCGATAAGCCCGCTATCCTCCTGGGGTCCAGACCTCACGCACTGCCTCGATCCAGTCATATCAGCGCCGTGCTCTTCAGTACGATCGGGAGGAAAGCATCTCATAAAGCGTAGAGTCACCTCGCAGCCGAATAGAAGGTCCATGCTCATGTCGTGAATGTCATGTTGTTGTAGAGTCGAGGAGTTGAAGAAGATCGAGACACCCTGTAGATTGTCGCTGCTTATTATTCGTTCCTTCCCACGCTAGATCGTTTTGGAGCATGGAATAGGCAGCAGCCACTAACGACGTCTCCTGCCTTGCGACATGCTTGCCAACAAAACCACACACGATCGCGTCGCTCTCTTTTGCTCTTCTCCACGCCAGATTTCGATCCTCAGGTTTCCCTCCATTGTCGCCATTGGAAGTGAGTCGTTCACGAGACCACATCGCCACAATTGCTCCGCCATCCTGGTTCATTACCGCCAACACTGCCGTCCCGATCCCCTCACTCTTCCCCGGACTCGACCGCAGCATCCATATACCTCTTCCGTCACCATACGAGATCGGGTCCTTGACTGTGAAGCTGCTTGATAGCACGGGGTTCTCCACATCAAGATCACGAGCGTTGTCGTTCGCCTCGGACATACCCCAACAAGAGTTGCATTGGATGTGGGAAGCATAAACGCGATTCGATTCATCGATTGGATTGATCGATCCGTGAGTCACATATCTCTCAATCAAGCTGCATGCAAGCAGGGACCGCTCTAACTCCTCGTAGCTTACCGCACGCTCGGCTCCCTCCCAGACTATTACATCGCCTCACGTCTCGCCCAACATGTCGTCGGCCGCCACTCATCCCCGTCGGCGCGCCGCCCGTCCCTCGAACGATTCCACTCCGACTCCCTCCTTGGTCGACTCGTTCCAGAACATGTCCATCCGCAAGGGCGACACCTTTCATCCCCAGACCAACACCAGTCAGAGCAGCTTTTGGGATCCTCTGGAGTCAAGAGCCCGGACACCGTCTATGCCATCTCGATCTGCTACATCTCCACAATCATTGGAAGACCTGCTCGTTGGATCGGGCGAGCGTCGTGTCGCCGAGCTCTTCGAAAAGGTTGACCGTGCCATCGCCGCCAACTCGAGAATAGCCCTGGGCAATGTGTTGAGCGAACCCGAAGTGCTACCCCTGCCGAGCTTCGCTGTTGGCGAAGCTGAAGCAACAGGAACACCACTCGCCCGGCATCACAGCCACACCTCCGATAGTGGACTGGGTTCGTCTGTCGCTGACTCTGTGGACTCAATCTCTTCCGGCAAGGGGTCTACCGAATCTGCACACACCGGTCGGTGTCCCTCCCTGTCTCCCACCCAGCCATTCGCTGACATATATACAGTCACTGCCGCCCGTCAATCTCCTGCCTCTCGCTCTCTGTCGGAAATCTCTGACGCCTGCGAGGAAGAGCGTGGCCTCAGCAAGTACGCTGCCGAGCAGATTCACAAATACATCATCAAGCCGATCTTGCGAGAGGACTCGCTCAAGGAGTTTCATGAGCTGATCAAGACTGTCCCGGAACGCATTGGCGACAAGGAGATTAAGAATCTTCGGGATCTTGAAAAGACTCTCATCTTCCTGGCACCGGTAAGTCATCGCATTCGTCATCCTTCGGATGACGCATTTACTCATGGGTGTTCTGGCGTTCAGGATTATTCGCGTTCTCCTTCGAAATACCTCCGCTTCTGTGAACGAACGATTCGCGTCCTCCACACGACTGTCACGACCCTCCACGAGTCCGATCAGCGAGCGCCGACCGACCGACCGTACACGCAAGGCTACTTTTTCGATTTGGTTGAGCAGGTTCGTCCGGCACGATTGACGCCGTTTTGGGCGGCCAGTATTGACATGACAATCCAGATCCGCAGATACGCAGCCATCCTGGCGATCACTCGAGAGAAGCAGGCGAAGGGCGAGAAGCTCGGCGCGATGGATATCACAGAGTACGTATGCACAGTTCCTTCATCTACCCAAGGCCGGCTCCATCACACCTCGAGACATTCAACGGACCGCGAAAACGATATCTCGATGCCTCGCCATTGCGCGGCCAACCCAGCGGACAGCCATTGCGAAACTTCGTATTGTTAGGCAACGATCCGACAATACGAAGCTTTCAGCATCGCTCTATTGTGGACTTTCGGCATAGAAAAGCCGGCGCTGCTCATATGGCTGCTTCGATGACACCGAGCCACCAACAACAAGCCACTATGCCACCACTCGCACCACCATCGACCGTCATGCCTGCGTCCATTCTATCGGAGCTGGATGCCATGCCTTGGGGCGATCATTTGTTGCTTCAGAACTACGCAGCTAACATCAAGACCAGAAACGAGGAGGTCTCCCTGCACGGCGGACTCGCCCACAACGGGAAGCCTGCTGAGCTCATCCGCACCACCGCGGATGGCAAGAAGGTGTCCTTGGCCTCTGGCGAGGTGCTTTCGGAGACTGAAGTCGCAGCTGCCTCCATGAAGCGACCAGCGGTCCCTGCTGAAGACGACGAAGAGGCGGCAATGCGTTCCATGGCACGCCGTAAGAAGAACGCAAAGCCAGAGATTCACACCTGCGAACTGTGTGACAAAGAGTTCAAGCGCCCATGTGACCTCACAAAGCACGTCAAGACTCACGAGCGACCATGGAAGTGCTCTGCTGAGGACTGCAAGTACCACGAGTACGGCTGGCCAACGGAGAAGGAGCGTGATCGACACGTCAACGACAAGCACTCTTCCACACCTTCTCTCTATCACTGCTTGTTTAAGCCGTGCCCATACACCTCCAAGCGCGAGTCGAACTGCAAGCAACATATGGAGAAGGCTCACAACTGGGTTTACGTCCGCTCGAAGAACAATGGCAAGGCCCGCTCCTCCGTTACGCGACTCCCACAAGGCTCCGTTCCCCAGTCCCCAGCTTCTGTTGCCCTGACTCCGCTTGCGCCGTCACCTTCCGTCCAATCTTGGTCCAAGTCCTCGCGACACAGCTCCTTGGCACCACCCGGCTCCATGGACGGAAGCAATTACGGCACCCCAGCCTTTGGCACTCCCTTCTTCATGCAACCTTCGCCAGACTTCCAGCAGCACTTCAATTACAACCCCAAGGCCTTCGACTTCAACGACTTGGGTACCTTCCCTGACATCCCGGTCACACCAGCGATGAGTGAAGAGAGCCACCCATCCACCACCTTCTCCTCGAGCTCCGGCGTGATGTTCACTGGCAGCGCGTTCGACGATGCATCACCCAAAGACTTGGCTTTCGACACTTTCGGCGACTACAGCTTCGACATGCCCGACACCACCCAGCATCAATATACGCCGAACTCTGTCGAGGCTGGCCCCAGCAACACCGTTGCGGCGATGCACATTTCGCCAGGTGCACAATTGCACCAGACCTTCACCGCGGATCCCATGAGCGTCGACGGCATGAGCCACTCTGACGACTTCTCATCAGGCCCAAGCGGAGATTTCACTCTCTACGGAGGAATGAACGGGAACGGTGCTTCGGGAGACATGTTCCAGCCACTCGGTGAGCAATCGTCCTGGGGCAACGTCAATAGCCTCGGGTCGAACTTTGGTGCTCACCTTGATTCTACCAATCCACCGGCACTTCAGAGCGCCGACAGCATGCTCAACGACTTGTTTCCTGGTATGGCTGATCCGAAGCCAAACTCGTCGTTCTACAATGGCTACCTCTAGCTTTGACGCTTAAGCGTATCAGCCAAGACCGCATTCCACTGGTCGACTAAAAGCCTACCACTGCAACGTTACCACACTCGCGAAGCTCCACTGCAAATTGGAATGCTTTACCGAATACGAAGAATTGAATATGAATGTTATAATTACGACGATACGGAGGATATGGAGGAAGGAAGGGAGGAATTCTTCCTACCCGCAAGCCACCCAAGATCTTACTTAGATGGACACAGCGGCGGAAAGGGGCTTCGGATGAATGTCGACTCGACTCTTTTTCATTGTGGAAAGACCGCTGCGTGCTCCTGAAATGATGTACTAGTATATAGCAGCAAAATGACTGACTGCTCTAACAATTGTTCTGCCCGCTCTCTCCTTGTGCGCATGGTGACTCTCTTGCTTACTTTGTGCATTCTCGTTGGCTGGTCACACGTGGACTCAGGTACGGTACGCCGTATGGTTCATGGTTGAGCAGGAGAATTGCTACCACGTTTTGACAACTTTGTTCCCCTGGTAGTCACTGACTTTGCAGTAGAATTCACAAGAGAAGTTCGGCGCGCTCGCCCACAACAATATTATTGGAATCATGGCGCCCTGGCTCCTCGTCGGGAAGCCAAATTGCTATCACGCTTCGCACTCCCGCAGGCTAGAACCTCGAAAAGTAGTCGCCGTACTTCTTGGACGTCCGGGCCCCTCGAAATCTTTCTTCGTCTCGTCGCTGTCTTCCCTTTTCACCTCACGAGAGACGCCCACCGTGACATTCAATCACCACGATGTCATCCTTCGACAGCGGGCACGCGGAGAGCAGCGCCATGGCCGCCACCGGTATTCCAGTCATGACCAACCTCTCCATGTGCCACACAAGGCCTCCACGGTTTACGACCTTGCCGTGCGATCGTCTCCCGCTGTCGATCCTCAGCAAGAATGCCGCTTTTGTCGGATCGCAGAGCATTCCCGCCGCCATGCCAACTCACCCACGTACTGGAGTCGACGCCCCGCATGGCAACCTCGGCCGCATTCGAGAAGTCGATGTGGTCTGTACGGAGGACGTCCGGCTCGACTCGGACGGAAACAGTCGCTCAGATGTGCTGGAAGACGTCGAAGTCAAGCATCGAAGCAAGTTCGCCTTGTTATTCAAAGGCCTCCGTATCTCCCGAGGTGTACATTACCCGGCGGAGCTGGGATGTCCGCCACCACAGCCGATCGGCGTGCGTGAGAGGACCAAAGCAATCGGCGTCCACCTGAACGCCGTGAGAGGACGCTTCTCGGAACGTATTACGGCCCTCCTCCGCAAGCGGAAAGACTCCGGCTATCATAGCGAGGTTGAACATCCGAGAGTGCCGCTTGCAGTCAGAGTCGATTTTGGCCATGTTGACTTCGGAGGACCCGCGATTGTCCGGACTGAGCTCAGTGTGTCGCCTTTGACGCGCTTTCCGCCGCATGGAGACGACTCCGAGATGCCACAATCGCTTCTCCAACGCGACTCCGTGACCGTGCCCTCGGAAAACACCACGAACGATGGAAGCATGATGGCCCAACATGAGAAGACCCCACCAGAATCTGACGAGACTTTGTTGCTGGCCTCGACCAAGAGTCCCGTCGACGACTTGATGACCGTCCTCCATGAATGGCACGCAGTTCAATCGGTTCTTGATAGCGGCGGCCGCGACGGTCGACCCTTCTACGGCTACGAGTCTCCGCCTCCTGTCAACTTATTTGCGGAAGGCCTGGGGTTTCCCCGCAGCCCGTCACCTCGCAGGGAAACCATCGAGCAGCAGGTAGCACGAGCCGACGAGCTGTACAGGCTCATGAAGCTCCGCATCGATGAAGTCCACGATAACGGCGGATTCGACGAAGATAGAGTCGAGGAGTATTTCCGCAATCGAGCCGAGTCCACGACTGAATGGGCTCCTTAAATGCCGGCCGTTCTCCAAGGAGAGGACTCCAATTGTCAGTCTCAGCATGGCCTTCGACGCGTCGGCCATCTTCCAGCGCCGTCCTGAAACACGGCGGTAGGAAGTGCTGTGGAATCTCGACATGCACAGGTATCAGACGCCATTGGCTTCGCAGTCTCAATTTGCTCGCCAGGGATAGGAAGTGCTCTTCAGGCGTTTCTGAACGGAAGCTGAGCAGGACGGCATTGGACATCAGCTCCGGTAAACCTTGCTAGGAGCGCTACGTTCCACTCCTGGAAGTTCCGCGACCCTTCAGGCAACAGCGCGGCACTGCGTACAAGTGTCTTTCGCAAAGCTACCATCTCCTCAACGGGAAGCTCGATTTCGCCCTCGGAAAGTGTTTGTTGATTCAACTTGCCCTCATCACCTGGCTGCGAGGGAGCAGCATCGGTCCAGAAGACCTTCACGGCCCGCATTGGCTTGGAGTCTGTTGCTTTCGAGGATGCGATATTGATATCTGGTGTGAATATCCAGATCCTGACAGAGGTGTCATGGGGGTCAGTACTTTGGATGCGGAATTTACGGACACCTTGGGTGTCTATGGAGGATAGAAGATGGCATGATAGCCACTTTTCGGACTCATGGGAGATTGGCGGCTGCCCGGGTTCCGCGGAGAGCGAGACATGCATTTTGCGGAGCTTATAGCCCTCACTGGAGCTGTGGATCTGTCCAACAACCCTCTTGCAGCGACTACATTGGAGGATTGCATCATCCGAAATGGCATTGGGACTTGAAATGTTCTAGGCAGTAATATTAGCTTCGGAATTGTGCGGATTCTGATGGATAGGTAATTGTGTCCTGTACATATGATCTGTCAAGCCTGTGAACGTACGGCTTGAACCTGAAATGCCAGAAAGTTGGACTGGGAGCTCCCTGAGACAAACCATGAAGGCTAGTTCTCGCTTTGCATTCCTGTCGTTCGATTTTGGACATTTGTATCCCGAAGCTTCCCTGAGAAAAGACCTTTCGGTCTGAGGAAGCCCGGTTCTTTTCCGCCCGTGAAGTAAAGTGGTGCATGAAGAGTGAAGATGGAAACGACTGTGCTGGTGCGAGAATGAGCCTACCGTCAAGTTCGTGCAATCGTCAGCAGCAAACACAAAATCGACCGGATCAACCATTCCCACGCCAGCTTGTATCGCAAGGCGACTTTCCGCTGAGTAGCCTTTCAGTGGAATCTTGTGGTCGTGGTCTTTCGGTACATCAGGTCGATGACAGTGCCAGAAGTCCATCATCTCTGCCCAGTTTTCGGATGGGAGATCCTTCCATATTCGGATCTTGTCACGCGCCAACAGCACGGCGTTACACGACTTGCAAGATAGCTCAGTACCTGAGGTCAACGAGACGGCGGTCCAGGGAACAATGTCGCCGTCGACACGATTCATCTCGCCATTCTCAGAGTCATCTCTAGATTTCTCGTCCAGCTGGATTCGAAAGCTAAGATGCTTGGTAGGGGCAGACGGAAGATGAAAAGCCGCTTTGTTGTGGCCACTCGGGACTGGGACCGGTAGCTCGATGCTCGCGGTGTGGCCTTCATGTGTTAGAAAAAGTGATGCGCCGTCCGGAGCCAGCACAGCCTTCGTGTCTTTTGTCGTCTCTGTGTCGAGAGATGCGGCGATGGAGAGTGTGCGAATGTTCACGAGGTGCTCTGCATATAAGTGGATGCTCATCTCGCCGGTCGCCGTATCTCGTGGTGTTGAGGTCTTGAGATGATGATGAATCAGAAATGGAAACAGAACAGACGGAATGCAGGCTGCCGGGTTGTCAGAAGTCGCCAACGAATTCATGCAGCGACTTTTGGCATCTCAAGAATTATCGTACGAACATTAAACGACAAATCCACTTCGCCCAGACACCTCGCGATACCTCGTGTGACCTCGTGAGAGCTCGTGAACGACGACACGCACCATTCTTCGCCGCAAAGTGACCCACCGAGGGAGGGACACTTAAGCTGGACACGACCATAAAGATATCAACACACTATCGCCTCAAATCATGGCTTCAGACGAGCCGCAGATGATTCGGACCCTAGGACACGTCCTGGTCACGGGAGGTGCTGGATTCTTGGGAAATCACGTTGTCACTCTCCTGGCCTCACGAAAAGCATGCGAACGAATCACTGTCCTGGACTTGAAGCAACCTCCCAACCCAGTCGATGGCGTCAACTACGAGCAGGGCGATCTCACAGACCTCGATGCCATGCTCAAGTTCTTCAACCAGCACAAGTTCGACGCAGTCATTCACACCGCGAGCCCGGTCATGACGTCTAGCGATAAGAGGGCGCTCACGTACAAGGTCAATGTGGAGGGTACAAAGGTGATGATCAAGGCAGCGCAGGAGACTGGTGTCAAGGCATTCGTCTACACGAGTTCTGCCAGTGTGGTCTCGGATACACAGAGCGACTTGATCAATGCGAACGAGACATGGCCGCTCATCATGGGGAAAGAGCAGCCGGAATACTACACAACAACGAAGGCCCAGGCTGAGCTACACGTTCTGGCCTCGAATCGCACCGCCGCACATCCCAAGTTCCTCACGTGTGCTCTACGTCCTTCTGCCATGTTTGGCACAGGTGACGTTCAATGCCTCCCGCCAGGACTGAGCGCATACTTCAAAGGCCAGACGAAGATTCAGATTGGTCAGAATGAAAACCTTTTCGACTTCACCGAGATTCGGAACGTCGCGCATGCCCACCACCTTGCTGCGGCGGCACTTCTCGCAACCGCTGAACGCGAATCCAAAGGCCAGGCGATCCCTCTGGACCATGAAAAGGTGGACGGCGAGGCATTCTTCATCACAAACGACGCTCCGCTATACTTCTTCGATTTTGCGCGCAAGTGCTGGGCTACCGCCGGGGACAAGACGACGCCTAGTCAAGTATGGGTTCTGTCGAAAGAAGTTGGGTTGCTGTTGGCCACAATCATGGAATGGGTATTCTTCATCTTCCGTCTAGGTCCACCGAACTTGACGCGGCAGCAAGTGAGGTACACATGCATGACGAGATACTACAACATTGACAAGGCGAAGAGAAGACTGGGATACAAGCCGTTGGTGAAGCTGGACGATGGTGTGAGAGAGGGCGTTGCAGATGCGCTGTATAGGGGTGTAGTACGGGGCCAACCGATGGAGCTGAAGGGCAAAAAGATACAGTAACAGTATCGCTAGCGGCGTGTCAGATGTAGTTGTATTTGTACATAGTCTACAGCCGATGTCAAAAGACCAGAATGAGCTAAGTCTCAATACTTGCAGATTGGACGATGCTCGACTTTTTGTGCCGAATGTCTTGTGAATGGCTTTAGCTCTGCTAGAACTAGTCTTCTGTTCTGGGCTGGTCTAGTTCTAACGGGGTACCAAGATCCTTGATGCGACACGCGCGATCGAACACCCATGACAACATCATGATTTCCTCACTCTCAATCAATGCCCACCTACCGCGAGAGGACTTGATTCGATGCGAGCGATGATAGCGGCTCTCCGCAATGGACGAACTGAGCAAGACGTTCGAACCAAAGTTCGACCATCGGCTGAAAGCCCATTTGAAAGACATCGACCTCACGTCAGTCACGAGAATACCGATTGAAAGACTTTGCAAAACGGCATTGCCCAAGATTGGCTTGGTTGAGCTCGTCTCGGCGACATCTTTCCGACAACACTATGAGGATCTTTACAATGCGATGTTTCACGCGGGCGAACGCGAGCGAGGAGATCTCATCTTTACCCGTCTAGACGAAGACTTCCGAGGCCTACGCAAAGAGCTCTTCCCATTCCACATCGTCGGCATCAGAGATCATCAGGGTGAGGCCATCGCCGCCGCGCACTTTTGCGTCTTGCTCCTGCCTGATGGGAAGCATGCGGTACCGTATCTCAACTACATCTATGTCCGCCCGGACAGTCGTCGACATGACCTTTCCGAGCTGCTGCATACTCTAGTGTTGGGTGTAGCGATGGCTGACGCGCGAGATCAGGCTCGGGATGGTTCGGTGGCTGAGGTCCCGTTCACATTGTGCGAGACTGAACCGGTTGTCCATGGCGAGGACGAAGCGAAACGGGCGAAAGCAGCTGAGAGGACGAGAATCCATGCGAGGAGTGGTAGTGTGGCGTTGATGTTGAAGAGGACAGATGACGGGAGACTGATCAGCTGCCATGTCCAGCCAGGCCTAGACCAGGATGATCCGCCATTGACGCTGATATGGGTGCTGCGGGCCAATCCTGCCCATGAACTCGTCTTGGAGGGAAACGACATGGGGAGAAATCTGCTCGAGGCCTACTATCGAAGTATGAGAGAAGAAGGCTTTGTGGAGAAGAATATTGCTCTTGCGGAAACCATGGTGCAAGCGAGACGGAAAGGCGCCGAGGATTTCTGTTTGCTGCCCTTGAGCTCTGTGACAAGGGACATTTACGTAGGGGTAGACTCGTGACAGGCTTCGGACTGATGAGCCGGTACTACCAGACAACTACAACTCTTCTGCCACCAAGATCCACCTCATCTTCCGTTTCTTCCTTGCTGCTCCCGCAACCACGTTGTATGAGCCACACGTCTTTGCTCCATGGCGCACACGGCGTTGTGTGTAGGCTCTCGATGCGTCCATGTCATGCCAAGATCGTTTGTTCGCTGCTCCCCGGCGTGGCTGGCGAAGTTGAGAAGGAAGAGGACCGTGGTGAAGTCAGTTTCCCGGCGTCGTTCGGTCTTGGCGCGGGATGGATGCCTTTCGGCGTCGCTTCGTCACGCCTCTTCCTCCTCTTCCATCACATCACCAACACAATGGGGATCACATTCTTCATCCATCAAGCACTGCAGTGTAACTGGCCTGTCGTCGACATGCCAATCTCCATCAATTCCGGATGATGGGCCGCAAGAAAGGATGTCTTCCTCGATTCGGAATGCAGTCGTCACGCCTCGACCAATAGCGGACTGCGTACACCAGCATGTTCACCATCAAGGCTTGCCTAGTCAAACAGACGACACGCCAACCACAACCTCACGTCTACATTTCAAGTCATCTACCTCGGAGCACATTGCAAGATCCATCCAGCCACGAGGGCGATCCTCGCACAACGGCTTCGCTGCCGCCGTTGCCATGCCGGCGTGGCCACAAAATCGCAACCACATGGAAAGTCAAACACCACAGGAGCAATGGAAGGACTCCCATTCCTTCGATTTCACCTGCTCTCATCATGCTAGTTGTTTCACTCTTGGACATGGCACTACTCCACCCTCCTCCTTCTTAATCAATTGTTTCTTTAGCACGGTACAGGCAAGACAAGTGCGTGGTCTGGAGGGCGGTTCGGTGTGAGCGACCTTTTCGAGGCAAGGTATATGAATTGGTGGGCATATCCTCATCTTTCGTTCTCTCATATTCTGGCATACAGTACAGTCGTTCTACTCTCGCTTTCATTCTCTCTCATTTCTAATCGTTCAGCCCACGGGCGTCCATTTGTTTTCAGAAAGAATGTATACTTCCTGGAGCCTCCTCTTGGCTGCGACTGCTACTCTCTTCCAAAATGTTGCCGCTGCGCCACCAAAGAGCAAGAATACAGTACCAGTCATGCCAGGTGGTGTCAAAGACATCATCATAACGGCAGAAAACACTCTCAATGCGACCAACACAAACCCAACTCCTTCCAACGAAAGGACGTTCAGCATTGAGGCCAACAGCCGCCTTCCACTGAACCTCGTCAACAACATGGGCGGTGCCGTCAATGCCTACATTACCGGTCTCGATCCCAGCGGCCGCATTGTCTTCGTCCAACCCAATGGACAGTTCTACTACCCATACGCCGATACCAGCTATACCGCTCCTCGCGAGGTCTTTGCCAACATCGCAATTCCGCTCAATACCGTCAGGGGTAGCACAACTCGCATCGTGCTGCCAAACTACATCTCCGCCTCCCGAGTATGGTTCGCTCAGGGCAATCTCAAATTCTACTCTGTTTGGGCTGGCAACGGTCCAGGATCAGTTCAGCCTTCCTTCGCAAACCCTCGCGACCCCTCCGCCGGCATCAACTGGGGTTTCGTCGAACTCACCAACAACGCAGGTGGACTCTACGCCAACCTCAGCTACGTCGACTTCGTTGGTCTCTCCCTTGGCATGTCCATGCAAGGCGGCAACGGCCAGACTCGCGTCGTCAGAGGTATTCCTCCAGGCGGCGTGAGCGGTATCTGCTCCCTGCTCGCGGAGCAACAGTCCCGCGATGGCCAGCCTTGGAGCAGCCTCTGCCAGTCCGGCAGCAATGGGCCTCTTCGCGTGGTCGCTCCATTTCCGTATCAGGCCTCTGGCAATGGTGCGTTTGGAAATTACTGGACCGACTATGTCAACCAAGTCTGGAGTCGGTACACTCAGAACACTCTCACCATCGACACGCAGTCCGGTGCGGGCAAAGTTGCCTGCCGTGTCAACAACGATATCCTGACTTGTGCAGGCGACAACCGCGGCTATGCGAAGCCCACCGCCGGCGACATCTTCGGCTGTAACTCTGGTCCTTTCGCGATCCAGGGATCGGACAATGGAGTGCATCGCGCGGTCGTTCCTAGACTGTGTGCGGCGTTCAATCGCGGAACGCTGTTGTACGACGGTGGCAACATCCAGCCAAGCCTGGCGGCAGACAGGTACTACAAAACGAGACCGAACAACCGCTACAGCGGGATTGTGCATCAAAAGGAACCAGACAAGAAAGGCTATGCTTTCAGTGAGTTGTCCAGGATGAACATTTGCGAGTGGTGCGTTGCTAACTGAATACAGGCTACGATGATGTGAACCCAACCGGAGGCGTGGATCAATCGGGCACGCTCGCTGACGGCAACCCGCAACTCTTGTCGATATTCGTGGGAGGAACGTAGACAGCGACATCTCACCAATGATAAACTCAGGTGGTGGATCGAACAAGATTTAAATATCATTGCTTTGCAGCTCTTATTCATGTATACAAGCTTTTTCGTTCGGTAATGACTGACTCCTGCTCCAAAGAATGTCGTGATAGCTCACCATCGAGTCGTCCGATGCTCACCATTGGTCGTACTCTCCCACATTGAGGAAGTCGTCTGGCCCGTTGACACGACGCCACAAGGAACGCTCGTCTTCGACAGGATAGTCGTCTCTCTTGCCGTGACCTTTGCTAACCTGTGCCTCTGCATTCTCGGTCTCGATGCGAACTATGCAATTGTCAGCCCATGTCATTTCTATAAAAGTTCAAGACTTCCAAACTCACCGTGTAATGACACGACCGCCCGTTTGCCACTCCACATGGCATGATAGACATTCGTAGAATTGTCGGTGTTCGCGTCACCGACGGCGTATATGCCAGGAACATTGGTCTCCAGGCCCTTGCTGCTGTTCGCTTGGAGTCTTCCGCCGTAGAGCGTCACGCCCGCGTTGGCGCCGAGCATAGAGCGCTGCTCGTTCTTGAAGTTTGTCATGAATGCTGCACGCTCGACGGGCTCGCCGGTGCTGAAGTGCAGACGGAACAGATCGTACTCGGGGTTAGTAGCTCTGCTGGGATCACCTTTGCTCGTGCCGTCCTTCAGTCTCTGGAAAGAAGTGATGGAACGATTGTCGACCTTGATGTTGTTGATTTGCAACCATTTCTCCCAATTTGGAAGCTTCTTGTCGGCGATGGCGCGGTTCTCGGGAGTATCGGTGCCATTTACGAAGAGGATGATGTCCTTACTCTGCGACAGAATCTCGAGTGGAGTGTTGGCGGAAACATCGAGGCTGCCTAGGACCCCAAGAGGCTGGTCCACGTGCTCGTAACCATCACACCAAGGACACCACCAGACACCCTGGCCCCAACAGTCAGCCAGACCTGGTGTGTTGGGAATGATGTCGCGGAGGCCGGTTGCGATTATGACCTTGCGAGCCGTAACGGTCGTCGTTTTCTTGTCGTTGCCAATGCGTGCGGAAACAGAGAACAGGGTTGCAGAACTGGATCCTTGAGACTTGATGGCGTCGACCGTCCCGTTTGTGAAATGTACAGTGGGATAGTCCATGATCTGCTGACGTGCCCTGAAGCGGACCCAGGCTGGCGTGACGCCTGAAAGGAGGCATGTTTAGCAATTGACACTTGAGAACACGGGAGGATCGTCTCACCATCGAAGCCCAGAACGTCGTGGACATGACGAGTGTAGTTGTTCCGATACTCCGCGGAGTCAACCAGCAGCACGTTCCTCCGGACACGGCCCAGGGAACTCGCAGCCGCCAGACCTGCATAGCCGCCTCCAACGACTACGACATCATAGTCTGCTTTCGCTGCGGCTCCATATGATGGCGCTTTGACTTCATTCTTGGGTGCTTTGGCTTCATTTTTGGGAAAAGCGGCACAGACACATGCCAGCGCCTGGACAACGAACGCGATGTTGACCTTCATGGCGGCAAACTTTTTCTCAGTAAGAATAAATAGGTAGTTGATGAGTTGGGAAATCAAGAAAAAAAAAAAGGCCGTGCGGAACGAGTTCACATAAAGACGGCTGGACAGACATGCATCGGTGCCATTCGGGTTCTAATTCGGACAGGAAATCGCGCGATTCAGTGCTGCCCCAGCCTCTTGCCCTGCCACTCGCCTCATTCCTTGAACTTGCTTGATGGATAGCACTTGCAAATGATCGCGTTAGCTCCGATTCGTGACAGGATATTGCTGTCCGATTTTGAGCACGTGGCCCGGTAGCCTGGGCTCTCGCCGTGAGGAGTCGCGATGACCTTTATTGGGAGTCGGGGCGAGCAAAGTGGAAGGAGTTTTGACCCATGGATCATCCTGACAAGCCGATCAGTGGCCGACTCGCCAGAAGCAAGACATGGCAGGGCATTTGGTCGACCATTGCCATCATGACGCACAGTGCCATTGACGACCAGATTTTAAATAGCGCAAGAGGGAATGATGAGTGGAAGGAGAAGAAATGATGGAGGGAGAAATGGGCAAGAGGTAGTAGGTTGTTGGACAATAGTAAGCGCCAAGACCCTTTTCTTTCTTCCTATTGTCGTAGATCACTCCGCGCCGTGATCATCACCAACACCACCTTGCAACAACACGGTGTCGGTGTGATGACGGGCGCAGTCTGGCACGACCATCGGCCAAGCGCGGTCTGTCATCGGCATTCACGGTCATGTCGTGTCCCGATGGCGGTCACGGCGCGGTGGAAGAAGCACAGCGGTTTTGAGTTTGCAGGACAATAAGAACTTGCTATTGTCGAGATTCAGGCTAACGGGACCACTCGTGCTACCCACCTCGAAGATTTTCCTATTGATCACTGAAAAGATAAAATACTGCTCCCTCTCTCTTCCAACTCTTCTTTCCTTCGCTACTCACATGATCAAGACGATTTCATCTCATCTCCCTCAATTGACGACAGCAACAACGGCCCACCGTCAGGACCAAGCTCGCTTGCTCTGTTCACTTCTCGAAGGAGGCATAGCTTTCCCTTGTGAGCAAGACATCTGGTCGACAATAGCAAGAAGTTGTCTTTTGTGTCGCAGGCCAACAAACACATCCTGCTTTTCCTTCTACATTACCAACTGTTCTTGCATCGACCCTCACCGAAAGCCTTCAACGCGATTGCAACCATGGACCCCTCAGGATTCGCTCATCTCCATCAAAAGATCCGCATCGAACAGATCCGAAATGCTCTTCAACAAAACCTGCCCTTCTGTCCTCCACCCCCGTACGAAGATGATGATTCCGACTCAGAGGCCGACGAGTACGATGATGAAGACGAGGAGGAAGACCAGAGCACAACCGACACATCACATCATTCATCTCTACCTCTAAAACTCACAATCAACGCGGCCAACCGGATCCAAGGAAGCCACAATCTCGTGCCGATTCCCGCGACTTCTCTCGCAGACGCCTCCAACTTCAGCAGTCTGTTACTACAAGCCGTCAGCCAGCTTAACGCCGTCGCAGCAGCAGATCAACGTAGAGCTCCACGGTCCCTGAAAGTTGACCTCACGATCAACTGCGGCATCACTGTCATCGGCGATCGGAATGTCGTTGGCAACATCGGCTTACAACCAAAAGCTGGGACGCCGATTGCGAACATGACGGACCCGACGAGTGTCACCGAGGATCCGGAGCTAGCGACGGTACCTGGAACACCAGATGTCAGTGTTGGGGCAAAGAGGAAGGCCGATGATGTGAGTAACCGTTCAACGTATGTGCTTGACGATCGTATCGCTAATGACTGCATAGACTTCTTCGGCAGAAGACGAGCCTGCTGCGAAGAGGGCTGCTGTGGGGGCGGAGTAGAGGTGCTCAAGACGTGATGATGGGAACTGTTCGTATCTCCTGTCAGCCAATGGAAATGTTCGGTGCAGGGAATGAGGGAATAGGTGTTTGCACTGCGGTTTTCATCCAATTAGCGTTATGAACCTTCAGCGCGAGAGAAGATGGTGACATGATCAAGAAGACATAGACGCATACACAGCGACAACAATTCTTTCCCACGGCCATCTGTCTGCTATCAGAAGCATAATCGCACAATCCTTCTCCTTGCCACCAACCCTCGTGACGCTATCGCTAATACAATTACGACCCATTTCCTCACGCCGCCGCGGGCGTCCCTTGTGCTGACCCACCGCCCTGTTGGGCCGACTGCCGAGACCCATAACCCGTACTGAGAAAACTCCCAACTCCCGATGCACCTGGGTAATTTCCGCCACTACCACCATGACCCTCCGCCGCCAATCTCCTCTCCCGATACTTCCTGCCGTTGATGATATTCTGCAGCCGCTTTCTCTCCCTCGGCTCGGTAATCTTCGTCCAATCCAGATCCTCGCCGGGTTCGGCGTAATTTGTGATATCAGCCATGGTGCTGGCGGAAATCTGGCCTTGACCACCCGTCGTGTTACCGGTGTAGAGGTGGGAAGAAGGATCCTCGGCGGCGCGGTTGAAGGAGCGGGAGGCGGTGGGAGGAGTGGATTGCGGGAATGAGGAGACATCGGATTGGAAGTTCTGGATGTGGCGGGCAGGTTGTTGATGGACCATGGGAACTTGGGCGTGAGTGGGCATGTTTGCTTCGCGGGAAGCTTGGTTCTTGTCGGTGTAGAAGAGGCGGTGGTTCCAGGGTGGGAGACGCTTGTCGCGTTCGTAGAGGAGGCCGCAGTTGTTGCAGAGAGTCTAGCAGAGATGTCAGTGAGATTCGGTAGGATGATGAAGAGCATGGAAGACATACCCTTGCGCCTGCTGGGCCATCGCGGACTCCCCATATAGCAGTGCCCCAGACATTACAGTGCGAACAGCTCCAGTACTGCCTCTCGCCCTCGGTGAGCTGACTGGAAGTGCCTCCAAATCCAGCCACCTCGGGTGTATCACGTCCAGCCGGTGACAAACTCCGGAATCTTCGCTTCTTCTTCGCCCGCTCACCACGGCCCATGCGTTCGTCGTCGGCGCCTCCTGGAGTGCCTTGTGATGCACCCAGACCGCCAGCAAAGTAATCTCCCAGTCCACTGCTTTGGGTCTGCAGGTTTGTGGTGAATCGAGCCGTTTCTCTGCGCTGTCTTCGGATTTGCCGTTCTCGGTCGCCTTCGCGCCTCTCAATCTCCTCCTTGTTAAGGACTTCGATTTTCGGCTCCCAGTCGCCTCCGAGATCGTTCTCATCAAAGCGCCACCCCGCTCCAACACCCAGAGCTGACTCGGCCGTGCCATGATACTCGCAGGCTTCATTTTCGACGAGCCCCCATCCGTCAACACCACTGCCGACCACACCGGCCAGTGTACCAGCGTTGTCAATCATGTCTTTCTTCAAACGCAGACTGGCTTCGTAAATTGCATGTGCCATGTTGGGCACCCACTCGCCGTGCAGGCCAAGATCTGCACAGGTCTGCTTTGCGAAGATCTCTGGGAATCCAGGAGGATGTAATAGTGACCATTCGAATTTATCCGTGTACAGCTTATTTTGCATGTTGATCGACAAAGTTATGACACATCGGTGAGTATCGGGCGGATTGAGCGCAGAAGATCCGGATGGGTCCTTGGGTAGTGATTGGGCATTCGCGGTTATCGCAGGAGTCGAAGGTCCATTACCATTCGCCATGGGAGTAGGAGGGTCCGATGCTAGATGTCCATTGATCTGCGGAAGTTGAAGATGGCTTGTGGTCGGTGTATCCGCTGCTAACGGCGTGGACGAGCCTTGGGGTGAAAGTGCTGGTCGGACTGATGGTGTTGGCGCATTGGTCGCGGCCGCTGGCTGACTGGCTTCGGGCTGGAAGAGTGGATGTAAGGCGATCGCAGCGTGCTCCTCTAGCTGTATTCGAATTTGCTGCGCAATCTCGACAATCATGGCCTGCTTCCTCATCACAGGAAAGTCCAATTCGTCAACGAAAGTCTTCGCGAACATATCTGGCGTGATCAATGCTTCATGCAAGTTCCACAAAAAGGTGTCCTTCAGCCGATATGGTGGTGTCGGCTCCGGCGCTTTGTATGCAGGTAGGTTCTCGTCAATGCCAAAGTCTCTCGCATTGCTGGGTGTGGGTAATGCTGCTTCGGGACGAAACGGGGCAACATCTAGGTCGATTTTGATCGGTATGAGAGTGGTCGGCAAAGCAGACTGTACGTGCATTTGCCTCTCGGTCAATGTCCGTTTCGGTTTGCCCATCCAGTCTCGCCAGATTCCCTGCACATCAACGGGCTCGTGTATCTCCTTGCCCAGCTCTTTCACTTTCTCAATCATCGGATCAGGTCCCTGCCGTTGCTGAGCCGTGCGCAGACCGGTCGGCCGGCGAGGCCCATCGGAATCTTCGATGCTCTCATCGTCGAACTCTTCGGCATAGTTGATCGCCGTCGTCCCTCGTTTTGTCGTTCGTACTTGGGGAAGTATGGTCTGAGGAACGACGGGTGTGAGCAAGGAGTTTCCGAACGTCCGAATGCGCGGCGCGAAGCTGGACACGAATGCTTGCGGCGCATTCGTCCGATTGATGTTCACGGCGGTCGTCATGTCCAGAGGATATAGCTTGGCTAGACCGCGAGGGTCTGCCGCGAGAGGATTGTTGGAGGCTTCGTCGCGGACAGCAGTGTGGAGGATTGCGCTGGCCGACTACGGCGACATGGGTGTCCGCAGAGTCGCAAAGGTAGCGCGATTTCGATCGGCTGTATTGCTGGCCGTCGTGGTTGGGTCGAATGCCGAATTGAAGCAAGAGATGTGAGGGCCTGGCTGGTGCTGAACGTGAAGCCCTGGCCTGGAGCTACGCGTTGCTGGAGAATATCTGAGATTCATGCCTAAGGCAAGCATCCGTTGCCATCTCCTTCTCTCCACGCGATCGTCCTGATCGCACACAACACCAACAACACCACTCATGGATCAAAGACCCCCGGCGGGCTGCCATCACGGCCATACAATCATCTTGTGTTACCAAGATGCTCCATCCTTTCAACGCACAGCACCACGCCGATGAATATATGAGCAATGGCGGCGCTTAAAACACCTGATTCTGGCACGCGTGTTTCATGTCTCGAGTCTCGAGACGTCCTCGACCCATTTGCGCGTCCTTGGCCATAAAGCCACCTCAGCATCTGCGCATGATACTATTACTCATGCTTCTTCGGATGTGGCTTCTTGCTCTACCTATGGAAGGCCACACTATCTCCGTTCGCCTGGCGGGCTGCAGATGCTTTCTCCCGAATGGAGTCCTTGAGGATGCTTCGTACGCCACGAAACCGTGGAGCATCAGCTGTCGTGGAGCCATGCCCAACCAGCGCGTATGCGAATTCGAACTTCACTTCGGCCACAATCACTCTGTGATGCCTCAACTACGCGTGGTTGCCGTGTGTTGGGCCGATGGACGACAGAGACAGAAGGCCCACTTGTCGTGCGTCCGATGATGTGTTGTAGAGGTAGGTGCTCGACTCCTTCTTGCCGTTCTTCCGTTGCCTCCCATTTAAGTCGTGTCTGCTCAGCCAGACATTTCCTGTCCTTCCTGTCCATTCACAGTTCTTTCGGCGATTTTCCTTCCTCCCGCTCCATCAAAGATACCCCAAACGGTTCAAAAGCAATCACACTCCTTTCGCGAAGATCTAGCTGGTCTGGAGGCGTCAATCGATCGCAACTCTAGTGCCTGATACCGACAACTACGATTACAACAACATGTCTCTAAATACAGGCTCGCTCGTCATTGCGGCGCTCGTCTTCTTTGGACAGGCTGCATCCCATATGATCATGCAGCATCCCATTCCTTTTGGCGCGGAAACTCTCGACAACTCTCCACTCAACAATGCGAAGCCCGGCAGTGCTGGCTCGGACTATCCGTGCAAACAGCGTGCCGGAGTCTACGACATCGGAACGATGAATAACATGCCTGTTGGGTCTCTCATACTACTAAACTTCACTGGCTCCGCTTCTCACGGTGGTGGAACGTGCCAACTCGCCGTTTCTCTTGACAAGGAACCCAGAGTTGAATCTGTTTGGAAGATCATTCAAGTTTTCGAGGGTGGTTGCCCAACTGATCAGGATGGCAACACTCCACCGAATAAGTTCCAATTTCAGATACCAAAGGGCTTTCCGAATGGCCAGGCTACTATGTCATGGACATGGTACAACAAAATTGGCAATCGTGAGGTATATCAGAACTGCGCACCGATCCAAGTCACCGGCGGTTCGGAAACGAAAGAGGTCTACGAAAGCCTACCAAACCTCTACCTTATCAATCTGCCGACTTCAGAGTGCTCCACCGTTGAGACTACCGATGTGGAGATTCCCAGTCCAGGTCAGAGCATTCTCAAGGACTCTTCTGCCATGAGTTGCGCTGCGAGCGCGGCTGCTCAAACCCTGGGCATGCCAGGATCCCAAACAAATGCACCGCAGGGTTACGGCTCGAGTTCTCAAGCTGCGTCGGCCCCTGCTCCTGGTCTTGGAGGCGTCGCGCCACCCGCCGCAAGCAACAACGGCAACTATGCTTCTCCGACCACCATGATGACCATCTTGTCCAGCGCAGCGTCCGTACCACAGTCGCTTGCAGCTACTGAAGCACCAGTCTCCTATCCAACGTTGACACTATCTTCAGGGGCCGGCATCTCGAGATCTGTATCGGCGAGTAACTCAGCTCCTGCACCTTTAGGCACTGGCTTGTCTGACGGTGGCAGTGCTTCACCAGCCAATAGCTCGTCCAGCGCCGGACCTTCATACGGCGGTAGCTCTTCTGCTTTCATACCTGAACCTAGCGCTGGGTCATCTTCGGACGGGACCTCATCAACAATGGCTGGCTCTCCCGGTGCCGCTTCTTGTGCTGCGGACGGTGCTGTCGTCTGCAATGGTAGCTCACATTTTGGACTCTGCAACCATGGCAAGGTCGTCTTCCAAGCTGTTGCCGCTGGCACCACCTGCAGCGACGGTCAAATTCAAAAGCGCCATGTGGGGCATCATCATAAGAGAAGCTCGCTCTGCTCGTTCAGATCATCACTATCTAGAAGTAGATGTTAGATATCTTCAACGCGAGCAGCCGCGGTCTCGCTCTTCCCAACTCTGAGCTTCTTCTCAACCGTACCTTCTTCGTTGCCACTCAACGACGCTGTGTCTCCGGCTGTTGTCTTCCTTCGTCGACCTATCTCTTTGAGGCTGCGACCGTTGACCCGCACTTCTTCCAGTGCAAGAACGACAGATGCCTCTTCGTCCCGTTCTTTCTGCGTCATCTCCGGTCCGAGGAACACAAGTATCATAATTACTACAAATGATATTCCCATGTAGATACCTGCCGGCGTCAGTGGTTTGATAATTTGAACTTTGAAGTCATTCATGCGAGCTTACCGATTACTTTCCCGTAGTCGAATCTCTTCTTGCCGTCCGGTGATGGCGGTAAAGGAAACTTTTCGCCAATCTTTGCTTCGATCGTAGCACTCGCAGCACTGGCAAGGTTGCCTAGCTGGTATGTGACGCCATAGAAGAAAGTTCTTAACGCGTATGGCGATAGTTCAACCAAGTAGACCGGAACGGGACCCCAGACTGGCAGAGTCAGCAATTGCACAAAACGCTGATATGGACCACGAGATAGGCTCAGGCTAGGCTGCAGACCTTCAGCCTTTTGTACTCACCTCCACCGCCCAGGAGATGTTGGAAGAACTAAGGACAGTTCCATCAGCACGTACGTTCCGGTACAAAGATATCCTACGGTGACTCACAGTAACTGCAATCAGCCTGTCGCCTCTCAAGAGCACGTACGGCGCCACAAGCGCTCCTCCCATTACACAACACACCATCATGGTCAAGCGTCGACCAGCGAAGGTCGAAAACCAGCCGGCAGTCGTTGATCCTAGGATCGAACCTACCTGTCCGATAAAGGTCACGACTGTGACTTGGGTGGGACCAGCTTCGGCTTGGATTTTGAGAAAAGTCGGATACAGATCTCCGCCATGCGTTAGACAATTGAATGCTGTCATTAGCATAACCATGAACACAAAAAGCACCCAGTTATCGCGGAAGGCCTTATTAGCCTCACCGAGAAAGGCACGGAGGCCGCTGAACCTGGATCCGGTCCGGACACCCTTTTGATACTCATCTTCGCGGGCGACTTTGAGGACTTGGAAGCTGTTGGTCTCGGGAAGATAGAGGCGCCATGCGATGATAAGGACGGGTGGACCTGCGCCGAACCAGAAGAGCGATCTCCAACCATAGGTCGGCACGAACGCGCGATAAAACACCGCCGCTAAGATGTATCCAAAAGCGTAGCCCTGATGGAAAAGGGCGCCAAGAATTCCGCGCGCATCGTAAGGCAGGTCCTCGAGAGCAGTGGCCACGGCGGGACCAAGAAGACCACCCATGCAGATTCCATACAGGGCTCGGACACCGAGAAGCTGAGGAAGAGTGTTGCAGAACCCGGAGCAGAGTTCCAGGATGATGAACAGACTGAGATTGGCTATCATGATCCACTTCCGGCCATATCGATCTCCGATGCTGCCGGAGATCAGCGCTCCCACTGAACGTAGCATGAGCGTGATAGTAATTCCTGGACAACAGTCAGCGAGTTTCAGTGCCACTATCGCTCCCTATAATAACGACTCACCCCACGTAATAGCAGAAGGAAGTTCTCCGAAATCTTCAGCGATCTCAGTGACACAGAGGCCAACCGTGAAGAAGTCGAAGGCGTCCCACGTCCAAGCAGCAAAGCTGACGCCAAACATGGCCCATTGGTGACCATCCAGTTCCCGAACTATCTCCCACGGATTCTTCAAAGCCGCGCGGGGAGGTCTCAATGATGTCAAGCGGGTCGAAAAGTAGCGTCGAATCTGGTGGCCAGAGTAGAACCATCCAGCTTCCATGTAGTTCCTCATTTTTGCGGCTTCAGCAACGACGGAGCAGTGCGATTTCAGCTTGAAAGGTGCATTTGCAGATCGCCTTGTCTCCCGGACGAGTAGCAGACGGCCATCCTATATATCGGGAAGCTGCAACCCAAAGCTCGCTATGCATTCAACCAAAGAGTAGATCGTCGTAGCAGGGATCTCCCGGACTGCATGCAGAAGTACCGACAATCTCTTAGGCAAACAAGCGTCAGTAGTGGCCCTGCTCGCGCAGAACCCGTCCAGTCAAGGACGAAGGACCATGGAACTACGCACTCATGCTGAGTTGTGCAGAGAGTGTGGTCGGCAAAGCCAGGACTTACCTGATAAAGAAGGACTGGGATGCGTATGAGGCGTGCGCAAAGGCTTCCGAGTCGTCTCACTGGCTATGCATGGTGGGCGGTGAATGTGAACATCACCAGTACTCGTGTTGCAAGCTATCCACCCCGCCAAGGCGGTGAATAGCAAGCTTCACGAGTAGCTTGCCAGGGTAGCCAGCTCGGCGGAGAACGCGCTTCAAAGTTTGCGCTTGTAGATTTTGTGACTGAATCAAAGTATTGTAGACTTGTTCCCGATCAGAATATTTGCTCTCTGCGTTGTCGTCCGGATCAAGGTCCCGACTATCGTGTGTGAAGGGGTAGACGAATCGAAACGTCAGGCATCTCTGAGGCATCAACTTCGACAGGACTGTCGCGATGGTATTTTCCGAGAACTCAATGAAGACATGAAGCGCCCATGTAGAAAGGCGAATGCGAGGAGTGGCTCGGTCGCACGATAAGCTTCGTTCTAGCATTTGGTCTCTGACTCTTGACAGTCCCATGAACTTGCATCAGCGCTGCTACACGTGGTTCGATCTCATGCAAATGTCCATGGCTTCGTGGCTCTTACCTCAAGGATCTCTGCACGCATGCTGCTCGACAGAAGAACCATTCATGTTATATGGAGTCCGACGACGACGTCTTGTGTCTGCGAAAGACGAGACGTTTCACTTTCCTCGCGCTTAAAGTTTGGCATGTGATTGGTAACGCGGGGACGAGGGGTCTTAGTGCATGAAACGGGCTCGATCGGGTAAGTTGTTTACCGGAAGCCATGACACCCCTGCAACGTCCAGTCAAAGTTCGGGCCACGGAAAGATTGTTGTGTTCCGACACGACTTCCAGTTCCCTTTCGCGTCTTCAGCGCGACATCGACAACACAGCCACACCGATATAAAGCACACGCATCTCCCACCGAACGCACGCAGCGTGAGACCACCAAAATGGCGTACCTCTCCTTTCTCCGCTCTCCCACGACCGCGGCTCTGGCCGACGATGCCTCCCTGAATTACATCACCACCACGACGGCCGTCAAGGAGCCCACCGCCATCTTGAAGCACATCGCCGCGCAGTCGAAGCAGCTGGAGAAGAAAGAAGAGAAGGTGCTCAACGTCATCGAGGGCGACAATGGATGCTGCGTCGAGACTCTTACGACCCTGCTCTTCCAGTCAGGCGGCGGCGCATACCTCCCGAGCATGGACTCCAACCTTTTGGACGAGCGAGAAGTCACATTCGCCGTCACACACGTGGTGACGTATAATTCGGAGTCGAAGATCCAGCAGATTCGTTTATACTGGGATCAGGGCACGCTACTGAAGCAGGTCGAGGCCATTGGCAGGACCGGTCGCAACTGGCCGATCCGAGATGGCAAAGCGCAAGCCGACTTTGTGACTGCCAGCGTCAAGGCTGGCAACAGCGGCGCACCCGACAACGGTAATGGCAACCACAAGCCGTTGGCTGCCCGCGATCCCAACGAGGTCGTCATCAGCCAACACAGCAAACGTGACAGTTTCTCGGCGACCCGCGACCCACACGCCAGTCTGTCGCTCTTCTCTGAGCGCGATCCAAACGACTCCGGACGCTCTTACGAAGGACCAAAGTACTCCACTGCAAAGTCGGCCAAGCCTGCTCCGCGCGAGTACGACGAGTTGTTCACCAACGGAGAGAGTGCTGCAGCTCTTGCGATTGCTGGTAGAAGCAGCTCCCCGCACAAGACCGACGGTACTATCCTCAAGGCCGGTGCCGGTAAGCATTACGCTGGCAACCGACTTTTCGATCAAGGCAAAGATATGGAGGATTCGAGATCTCCGGAGCGCAAGAAGACGTACAACCAGAAGTACGAGCATTTCGCGTTTGGAGACGGCGAGGATGCCCCGACCAAAGAGAATCGTCCTTTCAGCAAGGGTCAGGGCGGGCACAACACCACTTTCAGCTTCGAGGATTTCTCAACACCGCCAAAGCACATTGAGAAGCCAAGAAGGGACGACGAGCGCCACTGGGGTGCTGATGTTGACGAGGTAAGTGACGACCACTTTTTAACATATCAAAGCATTTGACTGACCAAAAGCAGGACTACCCACCCTCTCCTCCGAAGCGCCCGATCGTCCACGCCCCTCGCAAAGATGCCGACTCACACTTCGACATGACTGACGCATCCGAAGGTCCCGTAGAAGAGTACAAGGTTGGCAAGAGTCTCCAGCGACAAAAGGGCATGGGTCTCTACCAAGATCCAACCATGGAGGACGAGCGCACTTCATATGGCTCACGATCAGCCGAGAAGACGGTATCAACGAACACAAACAATTCCCGCCGTGGCGATGACTTTGGTCCTCACTACTCAATGTCCGACAACTCTCCTGCCGGATCAAAAGGTGCTCAAGCGCCTAACAAGCGTGGTACCCGAACGGATCTGTCCACCAATTGGGGCTTTGACGGCCAGGTCGATGCACCCAAGAAGATCTACAAGACCGCTGGCGACGGTATGGGCTCTCGCAAGGTCGCTGAAGAGCCGACAGCAGCACCGAAGAAGATCTACAAGACTGCTGGCGATGGCATGGGATCCCGCTCGGGCGGTCGAGCTTGGGGCATCGGAGATGGTAACTATTGAACACTCACCTTTCCCACCGAACTCACCCTAACTTTGCCACAGAGAGTGACCCAGAAATTGATGCTGATGTGCGACCCAGTGCTCGAACACGACGCGCCCAAGCGCAAGCGGGTGCTGACCTTGATTTCTGAGATCGAGGCGTCGGCGGCTACGCAGGACAAGCATGCTAATTCTCCTGAAAAGAAGCCTTGTGTGCATTGAACCGGGTCCGTTTTGACCGGAGGTGAAGTGCCTGACCACTGCAGCTTTTATTCAATGGCACTTATAACGCCGAGGAATCGGAAAACTTGTTTGGATCGATGGAGAACTGGTGAGGGCATTCTTGCTTTAAATGCAGGTCTTTGGCGACAGTGATAAGACGACCATCACCATCCGCAACCTCTCTATACGCGAGTATTTCAACGAATGGAATGCATCATTGTCTAATCAACAGCGTCCCGTCACTTGGAGAAGTGATGCATTAGTCATCACATGGCCGTGCCCGGTCTCAGTCAACTTTACGCACTCCCGTTCGTTCATCTAGCTTCACTCCATACCATTTCGACGCCCACTACAAGATGGTCCGACTGCACTGCCATCATGCGCCTTGTAGCCTGCAGTGCAGTCATAGACGCCGGCCAAGCTGCAGTGAAACACTGTGCCGCCAATGCTACACAGCGCGTCGACGCCGGCGGCTAACGCCCACATATAGCAGTCGCACTCACGCCGGAGCCAATAGAGTCGATGGCCCATTGCTACCTCGTCCGATTATATTGCATCCCAATTGCTCGATCGAGATTTTCTCCCACGATTTGCCGTCTGCACTGAGCGCAGTGCCCATTTGGATCGACCGCACTCTACGACATCACAATGGATACCGGAGTCACGAAGAAGAACTTCCAGACCTCGAAATGCACGAAATTCGACTCCATTTCGGTCCTTCACTGGTGGCCTGAAGCTCTTGGCTGGGTGTTCGGTGTTTTGATCGTTGCTGCAATCGTGGTAATCTTGCACGCCTTCGATGGGATGCCAACTGCTCAGTGGGATGCTCAGATGCCAATAACCCTGAACGCGGTACTATCATTACTCGTCACATTTCTCTATATGGCCTTGATGGTTCCCATCCCGAAGTGCATTGCTCAGCTCAAATGGAACCACTACACAGTTGGCCGTCCGCTGAGTGACATCGAGCTCTTCGATGAAGCCAGCCGCACTGTTTGGGGCAGTGCAGTCCTTTTGGCAACGAGACCGAACAGGTAGGTCTGCGGTGACCTCGGGCGTTGTCTCGCATATATTGACTGCCGTCCTCCAGACTTCTCGCTGCTCTTGGGGCTTTGCTTACTCTTGCAGTTGCTGGAGTTGGTCCGTTTGTCCAACAGATTCTCGCACAAAAAGTGCAACCTCGTCAGCTCGATGCAACAACGCCAATTCTGCCAATCTTCAACTGGACAAGCGATTACTCGAAATCCTCTATGGTCACTGATCCCGACGCAAGCGTCAATAGCGATACGTTTGATGCTGCCTGGTATTCCAGCATCATCGCACCATCACCTCAGCCATTCTCCGTGACACCAGATTGTGCTTCTGCGAACTGTACCTGGAACCCGTACTGGACTTTGGTCGTCGAGAGCGAATGCAGTAACCTCACCGATGTCCTTGTCCGGAACGCTACTGGTTGGTCTCTACCCAATGGCCTGAAGATCGAGATCGACAAGCTTGAGTATTCACTCAGCGATCCCACTTCCTCAGAGACATCATACGGCCTGACAACGAGATACCCTTCGGTAGCATTTCAGGATCGAGGATACTTGCTGTCGGACTTCTTTGTCACGGCCTCGGGACCTGGCATGGAAGGCAATGTGTCAATCCATACTGCTAGTGCGCTGGAATGCATTTTACAATTGCGCGCTCGCAGAGTCCGCGCAGAGTACAAGAACGGCGAGATGACGGAGACTCAACTAGGCCCGTCGCTGTCCGTCAACACCCTCGAATCCCGGGGCTGCAGCCCTTGGCGCAGGTTACTTGCATCCGCAGAGTATGATTTACCCAATGTCATTGATCAAGCCGGCGAAACGTTCTTCGATAGAAACACCACACAGGACCCTCTGGGCGCAAAGTGGTTCTCCGGGGGAAACTCCAGCGAGCCACAGACATCGACGTGCAACATTACGATTGACATCACCTCGGCTGGTACGGATGAAACTCTACTTTTCCCTGCTATACATCTCTTGGACCCAGCCCGGCGACTGATTCAGCTCCTCGGCAGCGACCTCGAAACGGTGAGCGGGTCTGAGTGGATGGAAGGAGGAATTCTACCCTATTTGGTCAGAGTGGTCTCCAAGAACCCCAGCACTCAGGGTTCCCTAAACGAAGCACGCAACGTTACATTCGTGGAAAGAGTCGAAAACATTGCCAAAAGCTTTACGCAGACCTTGCGATCCTCGTACTTTGAAAACAGGGTTGTTGTAGCTGGCGATGCTTACCGGGACACGGTGATATTCGACGTGACGTGGTACTGGGCCATAGTGCCGGCGTCATTGGTCCTGTTCACATTCCTGCTTCTGGTTCTCACTGCCTGGGATACACGTCACAAAGGTCTTGAGAAGCGAGCGGACAGCAGCTTGGCTCTGATGGTATTCGGTTGCGATCAGGAAGTACGGAGATCGCTTGCTAGCGCTGGAGATTTGGCGGCCGTTACCAAGATTGCTAAAGGAACTCGTGTAAGGCTCGGCCCAGGCCATGTTCTGACAAAGTCGGAACATCTGCAGTTCACGGGATGAATGATTTTAGCAGCAGAGCAGCGTGACTTTTTCCCTGCTTTGTGGAGCAACCCACGCTCATATTTGCACCATATCGAGTTGATCAGGCTATCAGATCGAGTGACTGGTCAGCGAAATTCTCGCCTCACTTCGACGCTGTGAAAGCAAATCCCCGATTGTCGCCGCCCCAGCAGACGATTGATAATTCTGTGACCGTGAGGTTGTAAAAAAGGCCTCATCCTAGAAGATATAGGTACCAGGGTGACCCTGCTGCTGATAACACAATTGGACCATCACACTCAAGCTTACGACCACTTTAATGACCCTGGCGCTACCAAAAGATTTTCGTGTCGGGCTACTCCGGCGTCATGTTATTCGCATCGAAGTCAGAACTCCGTCAAGGGGCACCCGGAGATTTCGCGAAACACAATCATGAGCAGTACTGAACAAGCTCCGGACTACGATGTCCTCATCATCGGAGCTGGCCTTTCGGGAATCTTCTCGCTTTATCGGATGCGAGGCTTAGGCTTCAAAGTACGAGTGTTGGAAGCTGGATCAGCCGAGGGAGGGACTTGGTACTGGTAAGTCGGCATGTTCGACTGAGGCGGCAACAAGGCTCTGACACTTCGTGCAGGAATCGCTACCCAGGGTGTGAGTCCAGGCGCTCGCGTTGCCGATAGGACTCTATTCTCCTGACTGATGTTGACTCCACGAAGGCAGATTCGATTCGGAAAGCTACACGTATCATTTCACGTTCTCACAAGAGGTCTTGGACGAATGGGACTGGACCGAACACTTCGCGCCGCAGGCTGAAACCTTGAAGTATGCACAATTCCTCACCGACAAGTTCGACCTCCGGCGGGATATGCAGTTTGATACCAGGGTGAAGAGCGCCCATTGGCAAGACCAGAGTCGGTCATGGCTCTTGACAGATGCTGCGGGCAAGCAATACACTTCTCGATTTCTCATTACCGCCATGGGCCTTTTGAGCGAGCCCACTCTGCCCAATATCACAGGCGTGCAAGACTTCGAAGGAGAGGCCTTTCACACCTCAAGATGGCCCATTGAATGGAGCGTTGATGGGAAACGGGTCGGCATCATCGGTACTGGTGCCACCGCGATTCAGATCATTCCCGAGCTCGTGAAGCGGCCTATACAAAACCTTACGGTGTTCCAGCGTACGGCAAACTGGTGCGAATTACTCCCCTGTACATAGCAGTAGAAAGGTACTGATCAGCATAGGTCGGCTCCGTTACGCAACGAAAAGATTAGCCCAGAAGAAATGGCCGAATTGCGAAAGCAGTACCCGGAAATCCACAAGAAGTGCAACGAATCTGGCGCTGGCTTCCAGTATTCCCTAGACCGACGCAAGACCTTCGACGTTCCGGAGGAAGAGCGACTCGCGTTTTGGGAGTCTCTGTATTCTCAGAGAGGCTTCGCGAAGTGGTTGGGATCTTTCGCAGACCACTTGACTGACCCAGCCGCGAACAAGGCGTTCAGCGAGTTTCATGCCAACAAGATCAGGCAACGGGTGAGGGACCCGGTCGTAGCGGAGAAACTCATCCCTAAAACGCATGGCTTTGGAACGAGACGAGTTCCCTTGGAGACACATTATCTCGAGGCCTACAATCATCCCAATGTGCGATTGGTGGACTCCACTGTGGACAGTCCTATTGAGAGAATCACCAACAAGGGCGTGCTTTTAGCGAATGGCGAGGAAATTGAGCTGGACGTACTGATATACGCCACGGGCTTCGATGCCATTACGGGCTCTCTCACCCGAGGTATCGACATTCGTGGAATCAATGGTATCAGTCTCAGTGAGAAATGGAAGGACGACATTGAGACGTTCCTCGGCCTAATGGTCAAAGACTTTCCCAATATGTCGATGATCATGGGACCTCATCAAGTCGCCGGCAACATTCCTCGCAGCATTGAGTTTGCTGTGGACTCTGTGACCAACCTTTTAGGACATTGCAAGGCAAAGGAGATCAAATTCTTCGAGGCCAAAGACGACGGTGTCAAGAAATGGATGGTAAGAGATCAAGGAGTGATGCTTCCTGAACTTTGCTGACATCAGTTTGTGTAGGAGCATGTGCACGAAGTTACTAAAGGGCTGCTCACTATGCAGGTAGACAGCTGGGCCACTGGAGTCAATAGTAACGTGAAAGGGAGGCAGAGAAGGCGTGTAATACGATGGTTTGGACCCGGGCCGATGTATCGTAAAATCGTAAACGAGGTGGCCGAGAGGCAGTGGAGCGACTTGGAGCTGAGGAAGTGAGGACTGCTACGAGTGATTTGCCAGATAGCGGTGATAGCAAAAGGATCGCACCCAACAAACACAACGTCATTGAACATTGCGAGTGAAGTGGTGTATTGTGAGTGAGTTGACTACCATGTGTCACATGAAAGGCGGAATTTCTGCTTATTGTCGGCTTTCAGCTCACCGTCCACCTGCGGTAAGACTGTCGGCTTCGACTCTCATCCGCGAAGTCAACACACTCCAGGGATCAGCATCATGACTCGCATGCCAATCAAAGTGGAGGACGACGCTGCTGTCCACACCACTACCACTAAACGCAGCGGCGGGCGCAAAGCAGCAGCCCCAAGCGCCGCCAGCCTCAAGGTGAAAAAGAAGCGGTACATCCACCTCGGTACCAGTATGCGATAGTAAACACAGGTGGCAAGCAACTGGCCTAATGTTGCAAGCAGTGGCTACCCGAGGGATCAAGAAATGCCAGCGCCGCCTCGACAGACTGCCGTTGCTGCGTCTGATCCGCGAGGTGTCCCACGACCTGCGCGGCGACAAACAAGCATTCCGCTGGCAGAGAGCTGCCGTGGGAGCAGTCCAAGAGGCGATTGAAGCCAAGATCTTTGGCATCCTCGAGAACTTGGTGTTGGCCGCGGTACGTACATCAAGGCGAGAGGCAAATGTGCCTTGCTGAGCTGACTTGTCGCTTTAGACTCATGACGGCAGAGACACGATCGAGGCCAAGGATTGGGAGCACATCAAGCGGGTGACGGGTGGATGCATGGCGGTGCGTAAGGCCGGTCATTGAAGGTGAGGAACTGAGAGCAGAGCAGGTGAAGTGGAAGGAGAGAAGCTGAAGCAGTGGAGGAGAAGTTTTGTTGCTCCATAAATCCGACCCTTGCAGAGTGGGGGCCAAAACTGTCTTGAAGCACCTCCCAATCACCTTCGCTTCTAAAACCATTACCAACACAATGCCACCATGCCATTTCCTTTTGTGCTCCCCACGACCAGCTCTGCGCTCCTGTCCGACTACTTCGAAAGCGTCACTCATCCATCTCTGCCGCTTGCAGCGACGACGCGACGCAGTGTACTGAAAGATGCCCTAAAGAAGCACAAACGACTGTCTCCACAGGCCAAAGTTGCCAATCTGCCCACGGTCCAAGATGCCGTGAACAACTATCTTCCCTACCTTCTCGCTCTCAACGCGGGCTCTGGATATCGAGACATCGGACCTGAGCGCATCGATGTCGAGGTCAAGCAGCCGCTTCAAGTCGAATGGCGAAGCACGCTTTCGTCTGCGCTTCCCGGCCGCGAAGGTCCGCGTGTAAAGCTGGCTGGCCTGCATCATGAGCTCGCATTCGCCTTCTCCACGCTAGCGCATGTTCACTCTCTTCTTGCCCGTTCGCAGCTGCGGACGCTGTACGGCGGTGATGTGCTCACGTCCGAGCAACGGACCGGGCTGATCACGACGGCGATGAAGCAGTTGCTGGAAGCGCACAGTATTCACACATATCTCGTCAATCTTCCTTCCATCGCCGCTTCCAAGGATTCGCCGGTAGATATTCAGCCTTCGACGATATCTGCCTTGGCTTCCTTGGCGCTTGCGGATGCGACAATCGCTGTGGTGGCCAAAGACGACCCGTACACGGCTGCTGTGGCGGACGATCGAAATGAGAGTAACAACGACTGGATGTTCAAAGCACCAAGTATTCCACAAGTCCGTGCAAAAGTGTTCGCGAGGATTTGTCTTGCTGCAAGTGAGCACGCTGCAGTCGCACGCGGACTTTTAGCACGAAGCGGCGCCGGTAAGGTGGATGATGACCTTGTCAAATACGCGAACGATCTCCGCAGGACCACGAGAGGTAAAGCGGCTCGGCTACTAGCCATAGATGCTGAGTTGTCGGGAAAGACAGGTGAAGGTCTTGCGTGGCTGAAGGGCGCCAGGAAGGAACTCGGCCTCTCAGTCGATGTCGAAGATGGGAAGCGGAAAGGTTTCAAAGGTCTCAAGCAAAGCTGGCAAGAACGAAGGGAGGACAAGAAAGTCGAAAAGGGCGGAGAGTGGGGTCTGGACGCAGGACGATATGAGGAAGCACGGGTCGTCGAGATGTTGGAAGCCAAGTGGGACAAGGAGAACAGCACGATGAATGTGCAAATAGTACCGCCTTTTGAGCCTTTGCTGGCCAGCATGCCTTCCGGGAGGGAATACCACACACCGCAGCCCTACAGCCCGTCTGTTTTGGACGCGGAAACGCTGATGAGGATGCGAGCATCACCGGAGCCTGACGAGAAAGCTTTCCGCGGAGACGAGGATGACAGCGGTGGCGAGGACGGGTACGGTCAGGGTAGTATGCCCGTGGGTGCGTTTCCTGGAACGGCGAGTGATTATGGAAGGAGTGCAACGAGAAATAGCTATTACTGAGCGATTTTATCACTCCCTAAGCACTCGACAAGTCTCACGGCACCGCCGAGGGCATTGCCATATTGGTCACGCCTTGTTGCTGCGCCGCACGTATGCGATGCACCTGATGTAGGAGCATGGACACTGGTCACAACCTTTGACCAGTGGCGAGCCATTGGTGAATGACCAGGGACGAGACAGCGAACCTGTTGACAAAAGCGTCGTCTCTGCTCGACCGTCAGAAACCACAAACATCGCTCAAAACCCTCAATAACAATCTCAACAATGGCCACTTCGGACAACAACAACAAAAGCATGGAACGCCTGCAGACCTTCAAAGACGCCCACCTCGCCCTCGCGCCAAAGAACGACTTCGCGGGCGGTTTATGGGACAACGTCAAGATCACATCGGCCTGCAATGACACAAACACTGCCGTCTTCACAGCCCTCGTGCCACCAGAGTACGGCAACCACCGACAGAGCGCACACGGCGGTGCGATCGCAACTCTATTCGACAGTCTCACCGGCTGCACCCTCGCGCTCATCTCCGAGCCAGGCTACTGGGTAAGTCGAGGAGGAATCACGCTCGTCTCCGAGCCAGGCTACTGGGTAGGGCAGCGACCAGACGACCCCATGACCACAAAAGTATGGCTGACACGTATCTGCTGCAGGACGGCCGCGAGGTCACGAGGAATCTTCAGATCAACTACTTCCGTCCGGTCCCGGTGTCGGAGAAGATCCGCATCGAGTGCGAGATTGTCAACGCTGGGAAACGATTGGCGACTGTGCGAGGGTTGATGAAAAGGGACAGTGATGGGACGTTGCTGGCGTCGTGCTTGCATGACAAGTTCAACCCCGTGGCTGGCGGTGGATCGAAGTTGTGAGAAGGTCGTGTCAAAGCGTCGCGTTTGTTGCTTTGGAACTTGAGATATTACCCCAACTTGCTTGGCTGAAGCACCTCCCTTTTATGGGAGCCAGATGTCAGACATCGATGTGATTGTTTTCCGACCCTGAGGGTCAATGGACCAATGACGTTGTTTTGACTTGCTTCCAAGCAGCGCACAGAGGCTACAGACAACAGTTCAACATTCATTCATACCACTGCGAATCTAATGCTCTGCGTCACCACGCTTTTAGCCAAACCCAAGCTGTGTAGGATGTGACAGCACATGTCTCCAGCCCTCCGGAACTCCATGCATCAGTATCCGCTCAAACCAATTCGCCAATCTTGCTCAGGCCTTTCAGTGAGCCTAGACTGAGCGCCAGGCCCTGTGAGCGACTGCGTATCCGCATGAAGCCAGTGACCGCACCGTTCTCGCCTTCCTTCTCCACGCTCAAGTTGGCTAGAGCATCCTCACCTGAGTTCGATGTTAGTTCTGTTGATGTCCGGCCTTCGGATGGGAATAGCTTACCGAATACACTCCTCGCGTACAGATTCGCGCTCAAGAATTGGCAGTCACCCTTCAGACTGGCCTCAGGCGTCAAGCAGCTCATGTTGGTCACCTTCATTAGTCGTTGCAAGAAGTCTCTCAGTCCTGTACCAGCAGGCATCTTGGTGTTGATGTTGACCTTGTTCTCCCACTCAAACTCAGTCCACATTGTTCGGAATTGTGTCTCTGTGCAGTTGGCTGGTTGAATGTAGTCCATGATGTCGACGTGAACGTCGTTCAGGATGACAACATTTGATTCGGTCGAAGATGGGCCATCGTAGACCACGTTGCCGAAGATGACGCCGGTATCGGTTGATGAGACCTTGATCGTAGCTTGGACGTTGAGGAAGTCGAGGCCGGGTAAGTTCTGAGTCGTTGGCCTTTCGACAACCTTGAGGTCACCGAGAGTTGCAAACTCGACGGACAGGTTTTGGAGAGTCTCGCGCGTCTGGTTGACCAGTAGCACATCCAGTATGATGTCGAACTGGTTGACCTGCACGTAAGCCTCGGCATACACAGAGTCGGAGAAGCCTGTAAGTTGTACGACGCGGCTGAGCTTGGAGCTGAGATCTTCTGTCGTTGCATCGCCGCTTGTTGCCTTCTCCAGATCGACCACAGCCTCATCTGCGCCATCGACTGCGTTCTTCTTGCTGAGCTGTCGGATCGTGACGACATCATCAACCTGGACAGCGCTCTTGGACTTCAGCACGGCATCCTTTTCGGCGCGCTTCTTCTCCTCGACTTGAACCATGTTGACGAATGCTTTCCTGGTGTCGTCAAGGAATGCAACTTCAAGGTCCTTCTTCTGGGAGAATTCGGCAAGCGACCGTACACAGGACATGATACGGTCGACGGAATCCTCGTCAATTGGTGCCTTGACGAATTGTGATTGACCAGCGCGGATGATGGAGATCATGATGAGCATTGCCTCAGCTCGAAGCGCGTTTGTTCGGGCGGAGTCGTCGGAGATTTCGTTGTGACGCATCACGAGTTTTGTAAGAGTCGAGGACAAGACAGTTGCGAGGAAGTAATCTCCGTCCAGAATGAGCTGCCGGAGCGGTGGTTTCTGAGCAGCCTTGACAGCATCCAGCTTAGCTTTAGCGGAGGACTGGCTTGTAAGGGCGCTTTCAGTAGCATACGTTCCATCGGCAAGGACTTTGCGGGAGCCAGTAGGAGCAGCAGGCTTTGCATGACCATTCACTTGTTCGGAGTTGGCCTCTGCTTCGCCATCGGCCTGCTCCTCCAGTAGACGAGCCTCGGATGCGACGATTGGAATTTCACCCAAGCTTGCGCGAATGGTCTTCCATGCTTCTCTGATGTCGTTCTGCTCGAGCGAGTACTCTCCAATGATCCAAAGACTGCCTCTGTACACCTTGCCAGCCCGGACTTCGCTAAGCGTGGAGACCAGCCTTTCAACAATTGAGCTGCGCATTTCCGGGAAACGTTCAACGACCTCTTTGACGAAAGAGATGACATCAATCGCTGAGGCGTTGTTGAAATCCGAGATGAAATCCATAAGCAGGCCAACGACGCTTTGCGCGACCTCGGAGAATTTGATAGCACACTGGTGAATGGAGTGGATGAGGAGGGACCGGTATTCGTTATTCTTCTCGTACTGCTCGTCCACGGTCTTTGCGAGCTCCTTCTTGAGAAGCATTACAACCTCTTCCACATTCTTGCTGGAAACCATATCCATGGCCAATTCCAATGCCTTTCTTCGCACGTCCAGATCCGGGCTCGAAAGGACACGCAAAATCTCCATGGTCAAGTCGTCCAGGATGCCCTCGTTCGCTTTGCGCAGCGAATTGACCTTCTCGAGCACAATGAGCTTTACATTGTTGTCCGACTCCTTGATGCTGAGCTCAATGAACTTGGACGCTGCTGCCTTGACCGCCACAGGGTTGCTCGTAAGTGCAACAAGGGAAGACGCTGCCTCATATACGACTGTCGAGTCCTTTGCTTCCAACAAGTCGAAGATCAATCGCAAGTATCGTGCCTTGTTTTGTTGATTTTGAACCGCATCTTTCCGAATGAACTCCAGCTCGACCAATTGCAGAAGTTCGCTTGCATTGGGAATGCCCTCAAACACGCCGCTCAAGTATTCCAAGGCCTTCTCATGACTGATGCTGAGAAGAGCAGCGAAAGCGTTCCGCTTGCAGGTGTTGTCACTCTCGCCCTCGAGGAAGGCTTGAATCAGCTCCGGTGCGTCTGGCATGAGAGCCTCGGAGTGTGTGTAGATCGAGGCGATGGCGAAGACCGCGTTCTTACGAACGTAGGAATGACGGTGCTCGAGGCAAGCTCGGGCGGGAGCGAGGAGTGGTTCGATGAGCTCGGCCTCGCGTAGCTTACAGAGGAAGCGAAGGGTGTTGCCGCGGATGTACTCGTTAGGATGTTGGAGGTCCATTCGAATGCCGTTGCTGGAGGAGAGTGTCAGTCTTTATCCCATATTCATGAATCGTCCAATCGCCGTACCAAACCAAAATCATCTCTTGCTTCAGCTTTCCAGCAGCATCCAGCTTCGGACATATCTCGTAGTACAAGTATAACAGCTTCTTCAATGGCTTGCTCTTCGACGGCATGACGAAGCGGATGATGTGCATGAGGAGGTTCGGCATTGGGTCCCCATTGAGCATGATTGTCAAGATGCGCTTCATCGTCTCCACCTTGGAATCATCTGTGCCTTTTTCCAGCTGCGTCTTGAGGTCCTGCTGCGAGGGCTGATCGGCCGCATTGTCCTGGTGTACCAGACTGTACGAAGTCTCGAGGAAAGTCGCCATGGTTGTCGGATCGTGCTGCGAGATCGTGCAGTGTTATAGACGGGCGAGTCCTCCTCGCAAGCGGTTCCTTGTGATCCAGCCCTCTCCGACTTTCCCTCCTGTTGAGCTGACGCGTGAATCCTCGTCTGATAAATCGTGAAAGGCAACAGTCGTTCGGCGAAGGTCCTCGGCCAGGTGGAGAAACGAGAAAGAGAAAGACAGGGCGGTGGTGGTGAGGTTATAGTCGTAGCTACCGTTGACTCCTGGCACTAGAGACACGTTCACGAATTGTTGGAGAGGGTCCGGCTAAATCGCGGTAGATTCTCCAGCCTTCGTCTTGGCTCACATGCAAGTCTGACCTTCACGACGGTTCACTGCCACCGAGTCGATCATTGAAACAGACAAGACTTTCTACATGAGTATGGCGACAAACCCAGCACCAGACGCGTTCTACGTGCGATACTAGTGCGTACATTCCCCGATAATGTCGCGGGACAGTCCCAGGACGTTCCTGCAATCTTTGCGCTTTCTGCGTTGCCCCTCGAGAGAACATACGATCTGACCAGTATCTAGCTCTGGCCATTCCGGTCGCTTCGGGCACGAGTTTCTGGGTGAGTTCGCCGGGGTGTTCTATTGCGGTACCAAACTAAGGCAGAACGATAGAATTCGACTTCCGAGTTGTCGGAGATGGGCGCTCTGCTGTAGCACGATATGCAAACAACTCAAACTACCGCAACGACTCGCTGATCCGGAAGGAGAGTAAGTACTTTCATCGAGTCGCGTTCATGAAGATGCCATTCTGACATTAGTTATCAGTGTGCGTAAGCACTCTCCTTGTACAAGAGATCAAGCGCATCATCAAGGACAGTGAGATCATGAAGTAGGTCGAGCTTGTTGCAATTCTGTGCCGAGCGACAATGTCCTGACGAAATCCTAGGGAAGACGACACCAAGTGGCCACAGAAGAACAAGGACGGTAGACAGGAACTTGAGATTCGCCTTGGCGGCGAGCACATCTCATTCGAGGTCAGCAAGCTCACTGCTTCACTACAACGCAATATACTGATGAGTATGGCGTGCGCAGACCGCGAAGATTGGCTCACTAGTGGACGTGAACGAGTCTGAAGATCCCGAGGGTCTGAGAGTCTTCTACTACCTGGTTCAGGACCTCAAGGCGTTGGTATTCTCACTCATATCGCTCCACTTCAAGGTAAAGATCTCGGCATGGATATCTCGATATCTCCCGCTGACCATTAGAGATAGATCAAGCCGATTTGAGTGGACGTAGCATGCGATCAGGCAGCTTGGGAGGTCATTAAGTGCACAGGCTCCGAGAGGGCATTGCTCACGACGACAAGCGAAGCAGATACCCAACGACAAGGAGACTTCAAGAAGGACTTTGTACGACCTTTGCAGCTTCGCAATACGTTGTGACAGACTTGTGGTCAAAGAAATGCCAAGAGATATGCCGCAGTGCAGTCCGGCGGGAAATCTGGGGCAGGGTTTTGGCGATAGCGTCCCCGCGATTCGGCAAGTCGTCTGACTGGGTGGTTGGTGCTTTGGGAAGAGCGACCAGTCGATTGTGTGAGGACCGAGTTCCTTTCACGTCATCTCTTCTTCATCCAAACGCCTTCTATTCCGCCAAACCAGACTTCATCTGTTGTCCATATGCTATAACTCATTGCGCGTGCGACCTCAGTCTTCCCTTGTTGTGCATATCTTTGTAATGTCTTCCTAGGCGTTGCGCCTCCTTCTACCACCGATCGAACGACATCACGCGAGTGTATACTATGCCTACCCCGAGCGAGCATACCGTGACCACCGTCCTGCCGCTGGACATCGCTGGGCCACTCAGGGCTCTATTCACCAGCTGTCCACCCGAAGACATCCGAGAACAAAATGCGCAATCAGAAGAGCAAGTAGAAAGGACGGACACACCTCAGCCTTCGGCCGACGCAGAAAGCCCACCGAGTAATGGCAGCGATGATGGCGCGACAGTACAAGAGACGATGACAGGACGAGAGATCGACATTACATCTCAAATCAGCTCAGCAATCGCCGAGACACCGGCCAAAGGCGAACACATCGAAGACGTGACATCGTTGACGGAGGCATCAAGTCCCCCGGCCACCTCCCCAGACCCTGTCAGTGACAGCGATTCAAGACTGGCCCAGCACATGTCGTCTGCCGCGATCTCCTCTGGCGCATCGTCACCTCAGTATCTCCATTTCCCAGAGCTGGACAGAGATAGGGTAGGTCTGCCATATCATCGATGGTAGCAACGGAGCTGACGGAAATACTGCAGCAAACATCATACAACTCCACGACATCCTTCTTGCGACCTGGGAGCAAGTTCAGAGGTACACAGCAGTCCGATCGACAGGTGTATGACGTTCAGGTTGAGATCAAGGATGTGGACATGGCAGAGTCATTTCTGTGCGGCTACTTGCGCATACAAGGTATATTGGACGACGATGCCGTGGTAAAGACAAAGACTGACGACCTCTCCAGGCCTCACGGATGACCATCCAACCCTCACAACATTCTTCGAAGGCGAAATCATCGGGCCGAAATATCTCTTCAAGACGGACCATCCGTCCTGGGGCAGCAGCGAAAAGGTCGACATGCAACACTGGGCACGATTTCCCGCCTGGAGACCCCTGGCCAAGTCTGCGAAATCTGCCAACTTTTCGTTGAACAAGTTCGAGCAACGGGAACACCTCTTCATGCGATGGAAAGAGTACTTCCTTGTGCCGGATCATAAGGTCAAGACCATCACTGGCGCAAGTTTCGAGGGCTTCTACTACATCTGCTTCAACCAGTGCTCCGGGACTGTCAGTGGGATATACTTTCATGCGAAAAGCGAAAAGTATCAGCAGCTGGAATTGAGGCACGTGGAGGATAAGGGTTGCATGCCAGCCATGGAGTTCCGGTGATGAGGAGTCGCTGGTAGTGCTCGGCGGAAGCGTAAGAGGCAAGCGGGACGATGAGAAGATCGTCTGCCTCGAACATTTGATGACATTGATAGCGTTTGGGCGTACATTGACTGATTGCATGAGGAGTTTTGCTGGTTCCCGGAGAGCTGTCCCAGCCTGCTTTCTTCACGATGATTCAGGAGCGATAAGGCATTCTACTAGGATGAATTGACGAACCATCATTCACAGTCTGCAGTACTACTTCGCTATTGTACAAATCGCCGATACCTTGAACCCTCGTGTTGCTTGTTTTAAAGTGAACAACTTGGAACATTTTGCATTGTACACGTAACCCCGACAGAGCACGACCTTGAGCTCTCACACGAGCTTTGTAAACCTCTCCAAAATCCAACGCAACACACAACACAGGCAAAACCTGCCCCTCGCCCTTGACTCCTTCGATCTTGAGGGGTTGGAGACTCGATCGTAGACCTTTCTCGGTGACTTAACCCGTGCCATCGTGCATCGTGTTGGATGTCGCGACTGAGCAGGTCTTATAGCAAATCGTGGTTCGCTAATCCTAGTGTTCCCGTTCCTGTTGGCTCCCGGTGCTCGTGGCTATGATGCGCCCTTCCAGTCAAGTCCGCTTTCAGCTCGAGCTGCTGCTCGGAGCGAATCCGCAACCTCCTTGCCCGTAGATCAAGCGAAAACAGCCGAGGTTGCAGGTGCTGACAGGGGTGCGGACGGGAGTGGTGGCCCGGGTTGTTGGCGGCTCAACGGTGGTGGAGGTGAAGGAGGAGTTTCTCCTGTAGCTTTCGCGACGTCCTGATCCAAAGTTCAAGGGGAGATTGTTGCGGACAGGGGTGCGGACGGGAGTGGTGGCCCGGGTTGTTGGCGGCTCAACGGTGGTGGAGGTGAAGGAGGAGTTTCTCCTGTAGCTTTCGCGACGTCCTGATCCAAAGTTCAAGGGGAGATTGTTGCGGACAGGGGTGCGGACGGGAGTGGTGGCCCGGGTTGTTGGCGGCTCAACGGTGGTGGAGGTGAAGGAGGAGTGTCTCGTGTAGCTTCCGCAAAGCCCTGATCCATAGATCAAGGGGGGATCGTTGCGGACGGGGGTGCGGACGGGAGTTGTGGACCGGGTGGTTGGCGGCTCAACGGTGTTGGAGGCAAAGGAGAAGCCAGAAGCAACGGATGAGCCGGTTCCAGGAGAGGAGCTCGAAGCAGCAGGCGAGCTCGCGGCAGCCGGTGTGATCGACGCAGATGAGGTGAGCGTAGATGTAGTGGGAGTCACTGAGGAGCTAGAAGCAGGAGGTGGTGCGACTGGATCCGCGATCGGAACCGGTTGGACATGATGAGGTCGCGGCGGGGGCGGCATCTGGAACAAAAGCCTCAGCAGTCGTTCGGTAGCAACGACATCGACCGGCCATGGACAAAGCACTGGTAGTTTGAATTTGTCCGTTTCACAGTACCAGCAGTGCTCCTCCTGGCACATCTGGGCGAAGGGTGGCCGAACAGTCTTGATGTTGGAGTAGCTGAAGATAGTGCCATTAGGATTTGGGTGCCAGGCGTATATGCATGCGTAGCCAATGGGTGGGCCTTTGTAGGTGCATGGCGTGTTGTCCGGGGTGGAGTGGGCGACGAGCTCTTGCAGGAGGAACGGCATGGTGGCGGTCTGATCTCTGGAAATACTTGCGGAGAGCTTGGATTGGGTCGAAGGTGCCGACTCGGCTGAAGGTCATATACCCAGTGGCTGCCATATTCTTGTGACGGACTGCCCGAATGGATTGTATGGTACATGGGAAAAGCTTCCAAGGGCTTGCGTGGCGAACCTAGCCAGTCTCGTTCTTGTCGCTGACAGGTCGCGAACGCCGAAGCTGGTTCCAGACATCTTTTGAGAGTGCTACAATCCCGCTGCAGACCTCGCGGCAGGGCAATGCGGCGATGAATGTATGCCGACAACAGCTGCACGACATGCGATCGCTGGGAAGGGGATGACTCTCATTATTGCCTTTGTACAACCCAATGGTACATGCTTACATCATCAATCGTCTCATTCGTGAAACTCACCTCAATCTGAAAAGCATCTGGCATTCTCGATCAGGCACCGTGAGTCAATCTCTCATCCAACACCATGGCACCGAAGCCGCCCCACCCATGGAACTCCTCGGCCATCTTGACGGCCGACTTGAGGTAGAATTGATTCGCATCACCCCAGGTCTTGCTCGCTTCATGCATACAGCGGAGTGCTTTGACAAAATGTGCGTCGGTACTGTATTCGCTTTTCAGAGCTTTTTCTTTGACGAACTTCCAGTCGCGGCCCTCAAGCTCAACAAGCTTGATTCTGTCGATGTTGATCCTGGGACGGAGCTGCGCGATGTAGACCAGGATTGTGAAGAGCCACCATTGCCGTACCAGTGGAATGTGATGCTTGCTCGGGATGAGTGGCAGGAGTGTCCGCACGGCGTGGGTGCTCGTCAGGAGATGTACACCGAAGAAGTCGTAGCCCTTTTCATTCTTCGATGATTGTGCGGCCACAAGAAGAGCGACTGCAAGCTTTTGAGACTCTGCAAACTGCTCCGTGGGCTTTTTGATCTCCCATGAGTTCCAGTACTCTAGTGCCGCTGCCGCAAGCTCTTCATTCCCGAGGATATTTTCGATATTGTCCGGGCCCTGATGGTCGGCCAAGTTGTCAAACCTAGGATCACTCACTACCCGATCAAGAATAGTGAACAATGAGTCCGTTGGATTTCGCGCAGGCTTGGTGTACTTTGAATCGTCGAGGTAGACATGCCAGTCATTGTAGAAGCATGCGGCAAGGCCCAAGGCCTCGATGGCCACCGTCCGTGATGAGAGCTCATAGCCATATCCGAGGTGGATGAGTGGATGTGCCAAACCCGCGATGAGGTTGTTGATCAGAGGCTCGTCGCCAGAAAGAAGATACTCATCTAGTAATGACCGCCAATCGTATCCATGCCGGACGAGCTGGTCCTCGAAGAAGTCGATGAAGGCTCGCTGGTATCTGCCAACATCTGTCAGCCAACGCTCGACATTATGTGTCTTGTCCTGCGACGTACTCTTTCTTTCCCAGAAATTCCCTCCAATCATCTCTTGATATCTCGCCTGGACTGTCCACCCATGCCTCCAAGTGCTTCGACTCTGCTTCGTAAAGGTGGTTCAACTCATCGGCATCAGCTCCAAGGATATATGCGGACCCGAGGATATGAGGCGTGTGGTTATGAAATCGCAGTTGGTTGTAGATGATGCTGTGATTGATGTGATTCGCTTTGAGGAGGTGTTTGAGTGTTCGTGCTCGTTTCTCTGGTCGCTCTTCGATGTCGTGGACCTCCGCCTTGGGAACTTTGATGCCGCTACCGGGCAGGCTCCAGGAGGGCAGCTGAGGAAGTCTGAATTGGAACATGGTATCGGTGTGCCGCTCAGGATAACAGGATGATCGCTCAAGAGGAAGAAGAGGACGAATACAGTGCAATTCGGTGTCATATGCCGACTTGCCTCATGATGTCTGACGTAGAACTACGGCACCTTTGTCATCGTCTGGGATCTTTCCCCGCGTCAGCCGATCGTCGTCGTCGCTGAGGACAGCAAAGTCCTCTCACTCACTTCACCTCCTGATCTGCTATATCTACTTGCATCATTATTATCATACACTCTTGTGCGCACCAGACAGACAGCAGACCGGGATCTCGCTTTTATCTTCCTGGAAAGCTTTCACGGACGACAACGCGCGATGGAACCTGGCCTCCAAACGATGAACAAGGCGAAGCGATGAGAATGGCCCTTCAGCACCTGAATGGCTCCGCTCAAAAGACCCTACGCAACGTCTATTCAGGTAGCCTGAATTGTACAGTATGAGACAGTATGAGCTGGAGAACGAAAGAGCCGAAACTTGCTGCTCTGGTTCCCGTGTAGACACACACCTCCTTGGATTCCATCTCCATTCTCTTGCGCAGACTGCACACTCCAAGCCACTCGACACATGCGGTCTAGTCTGAGCGGAAGTACGGATGTGAACTCTACCGACGTCCAAGAGTTCAGGGGGAACTTGGAGATGACTGTCCGACGGCGTCCCTTGGGTAAGACCCCTTTGGGCGCGCAGCAGGACCGTATCAGGCGTGTGTACAGTACACTTTTCTCCTTATTTCTTTCTTCCAGCAAGCATTGTTTCCTCCAAGCTGCTTGCTGTCTCATATTCTGCTCGCAAGAACAATGCGTTCGAAAAGACTACAAAGCGAGCACGTCCCAAGCAAATCCCCAAGGAACTGATGGACTTCTCTTGTCTGATAGTTTGTAGGCTTGCATGGCAAACTCGCAAAACGAGCATAAGGTATGCTCTTCCGCTGTTCGTTTCTATTCTCATAGCTTACATTCTTACACACTTTTCACAATACATCAAGTATATTCAGATGCTTCAAGTCCCTCACTCGCGGCTTATTGTTCGCTTCTGAAGGACAATGCCCCGGACACAATCTGGTGAACGCTCTGGTGGGAGCACGGTCCTCTCCGCCTGCCCTTCTCCCTATGTCAACTTCTTTCCGGCTCCAACTCTTGGAAATAACCTCAATCTCGACATCGACATCTCCGCCTAGCTACGACCCACCAAGACACTCAAGCCTACCATAACAGCGCAAAACCTTCAAGATCAATCGAGGCTTTCTCGCCCTACAAAATCACACGACTCCCCTCCCTCCCCAGAACGACAATGGCCATCACCATGTCTTCCACCCAGCGCGTCGCAGCCGCGTCGATGAGTGCATCGAATGCGATGAAGCCTACGATTAAGGTATTCACGGCGGAGGAGAAGACCGCTCGCAACAAGTACGAGCGCCCGTAAGTGGGACCCACACAGCATCTCACCTGCCGAATATAAAGCTAACATAATCAGACCGGCCGGCTACGAGGCGCCCAAAGGCCACCTCCGGGTCCACTCAAACATTGAGGTAACCGGCTTCATGAGGGGCACCGTCTTCCAGGACTGGGAGTTCAGCGTGAAGCCGCGCAACGTGGCAAACGCGGGATGACGCTCAGGGTACTGGGGTTTCTACGTCTGGCATGAGGGCGTCCTCCGAAAAGCCATCTTGCTCATCCGCAAGGTGTGCAACTACACCCATCCGGACGACGATGACGGCTCTGAGCACGATTTCAGCGATGAGGACGCGGACGAGTTGGACGACCAAGACGCGATTGAGGCGTAGGGCAGATGATTTGGTCAGCTTGATTTGGTGCTATGCGTTTGACTTTCTGATTTGTTCTCCCATCCCAACACCAGCGAACGACGACCCTGCTTTTATGGTTGAGATTTAGCGTTCAAGCGAAGATACCCGCACGGAGAGAATGAAGTTTTGGTATAGAATACTTCGAGGCTCTCAATGATACAAAACTTTTGCTTCATTCTGTCGTATGGCTTCAAGTCTCAGTTGATATGCGTGACCAACTTGCCCTGGTTCGACCCGCTGAACAGCTTCAGCCACGTCTTCGGCACGTCCTCGAAAGATCCGCTGACCACAGTCTCACCTCCCTCGATCTCCAGCTTTCCGTCCTCAAGTGCCTGTCTGAGCTTGTCCAGTGCCCTTGGGAAGTCCTTCATGTAGTCCAAGACGATGAAGCCTTGTACTCTTACCCGCATGATCACAATCTCGAACCAGTTCTTAAGACCAGCGGTGCGCTCTGGAGCAGTGTTGTAAGAGCTGATAGCACCACAGGCGATGACTCGACCGCGGCTGGCCATGCGCGTGAGAACGAGGTCGAGGATGTCGCCTGCAACGTTGTCGAAGTAGACGTCGACGAAGCCGTCGCCGGTCGGAGTCTGCTTCTCAAAGTCTTCTTGGAATGAAGAGGACTTGTAGTTCAGGCAGATGTCGGCACCGAGCTTCTCTACCCATCTGTCATGTCGTCAGCCAGTCCGAGCCTTGGTATCAGAAGACTCAGCCTACCTGCACTTCTCATCGGTACCCGCAATGCCAATGACCTTCTTGCAGCCGATGATCTTCTTGGCTATCTGCACCGCCATCGATCCAGTAGCACCCGCCGCTCCCGAGATCACGACGATGTCCTCCTTCTTCGCTTGACCAACCTCGGTCAGACCAAAGTAAGCCGTCAATCCAGTACCGCCCAGAGCACCCAAGTAATGAGTCTTGCTCATGTTCCCAGGGAGATCCTTAGCAGGCTGAACGGCGCTGGCCTTGACGACAGCCATCTCAGTCCATCCTGGTGCAGCAATGACAATGTCGCCCTTTTTGTAGTCCGACGACTTTGACTCGGCGACCTCTCCCAGAGCGCGGGCGGACATTGGAGCTCCGACTTTGACGGGCGGGACGTAGAGTCTGCCACTCTCGGCGAGATCTGGGTCGATCCAGCCTCTCTGTGCAGGGTCGTTGGAGAGGTCGGTGATCTTGATCAGGAGTTCATCGTCTTGAAGCTCCGGGAGGTCGACTTCCTTCAATTTGAAGGTCTGCTCAGGGCCGTCAAGCTGAGGCTCGTCTCTCGGTCGATGGGCCAGCTGCCATTGTCGTGTCTTGACCATTGTTTCGTTGTGTATTGGTTTTGATGTTGGTCTATGGTATTGAGCAGGCGGAAGCTTTTTCTCTTGTATGCTCGATGAATGCCGAGGCCAAGATAAAGGCAAGAAAATGCTCTGTAATCAAGCTGCAGAGCTTTCAGTTACATTGCGTCAATGGAACGGATGGTCCTTGTAGAGGACATACCTCCGATATGACGGAGCAGATCCATGGAGCCCCACTTGCTGACACGATGGAACCTTGTCAGAACTCAAAAATTGGGAAGGGAGGCAGGGTCCGCGAAGTGAATCTTCAACCTCACCTCACACCACATCTTTTGCATATCATCAACTCACGCGCTTTCGTAATGATACTTGCTCTCGAGACGACGAGAAACCGACAGGAGGGCTCAGCTTTGAGTACGGGGTAGCAGTGAGGGTGCCATTCAAGATGCCTGCCAGCTAGTCTGCGCTTTGTGGTTGCCGTCTCTCCACGCACCGGAGCAGGCAGGTCATGCCCGCTCGACGTCGCCACTTGCGGCAGAAGCATGGTAGACGACAGATGATGATAAACTATGCACGGAGGCTACAGTCAACCGCCTTTGGTGATAGCTAGGCGGTCAAGCTGGTGGACATGAAGTTTGCGAACGGTACTCGGAGGCGATTCACCACCGACGTTCCAATGCCGGAGGTATCAGCCTCAACATCAAAATGCGATCATGATTTCAGCAGTGAGACTCAGGCTGCGTGGGGCTGAAAGAGTTTGCAGGTGGTTTTGAAGCGACATCGTGCAGTTGAAGAAGCAGGCGGGAAATTGCTGATCCCCGCTCCTGCAAATCGATGGGCGGATTTGAGGTCCACTTCAAAGCGCTGATTACTCGCTGTCTATTGTGCGGATGCTCGATGACGTTTGATGAATGGGAAATTCGATCCTTGGAGACTTCGGATGCAACATTTGAGTTCATTCCCATCCTGGGTCATCAACCTCGGTCACCTCCGACTACCAATCCCATCACATTGACGACAACTCGATATCGCTCACCTGCATAGACATGGTTCGTGACAGTCGGCTCGAGTTGTCTTCAGTCCAATTGCTAACAGTACAGGCCGAGCCTCAGCGCTAGAAACGTTGTACAAACGCTGCCATATCGTCGACTTCGCACAGCGAGCTTTCCGCTGCGCATGCTAGCACCAAAGCACACTCTGGCATTCGGCAGATCACGAAAGACAGTTTCGGCGAACGCTCGAGTGGCGACGAGGTCCCCAACAACCAGCTCATCAACAAGAGTGCCGATGACCAAACTCCGCCAAAACTCAAGTTCTTCCGCTTCCTCGACCTCGCGGCCGAACTTTGTGATGAGGTCTACGAGTTCGTGGCCGTCGATCATCCGTACATTGTACCCAAGTGCGGCGATTTCAAGGCCACTTCCGCGCTATGCGCTGTCAACCGTCAAGTCCGAGACGAATTCCTTGCCATTCTTGAGAATGTCTCCGAGATCCGAGCCACCGTTGCCCGCTACAACTTCCAACATTTCGTCAGCTTCATGGAACGCCTACATGAGCAGCATGCGAAGAAACTCTCGGCTTCTGTCGACCCTTCAAGGAAGCGTAACATCGTCATTACCCTGGAACTACCCTACGCCACTTGGGATGAGAAAGGCCAGTCGACCTACACAGGATGGGGCGGCCCTAAGCCTGCACGCCGAGACGATATGCTAGGGTGGTGGCTGGACCGCTTCAAGAAGCCCGGAAAGAGGGGAGCCACCATGAGCTTCTCATACGTCTTCATCCGTCCAGACCCTCACTGCTGGGGCACAAAAGGCGACATCATCTTCGCAATATACCTGATGCGTACGATGAAGCTCAACTACACGGGTCGTGCTCAGGAGGAGGTGGTGAAGATGATCTCAGCGCTCGAAGTTCTGCTCGAGGCTCAAAACGAGCTATCGTAGCTCGAGATAGGACACAGTCAAGATGCGGTAACAGGAGGAGCCATACAAGAGGAGTGTGACTTTGAAGCAAGTGAGAATATGATTCAGAGAGCCACTGCTAAACTTCACTTTATAGTGTCCTTATCAGATGCTCGTCAAGTGCTCGCCTGGAATGCCTCAGGACTGTCTGAGACGCACAGTTTGCTTTCACGTGAACGCACGTTACCAGCCTTTGCTTCTGGACTTGTCTTCAACTTTGTTCTTCATCTTTCCAGCCTCGTTCCTCATCAGCTTCACCCAGACATCCTCGAAAGGCTATCCTGCAGAATCGCCACAAACATGGTATGTACGGCTTCATGAAGCTCTGTAAGAAGCTCTGACTTGACGGACATGGAAGGCTGAGCCAGCTCGCAAAAAGCAGCGCACGACTTCATCAGTCAAGTCGCTTTCGCACAGTCAGTCGGCCACGACGATCGCCGCCACCGATTCGTCCTCCGATGACCAAATGAAGACATCCGAGAACCAATTGCCCAGCGAGGGTTCTGACAACAATGCGCAAACCCAGCCATTCCGCTTCCTCGACCTCTCTCCCGAACTCAGAATTCACATCTACGAGATCGTGGCAAGTGCGCAGTCGCCCATCATACTAAGCAACAAGGGGCATTTGCAAGTCGACTCCAGGCTGTGTTCTGTCAGTCGGCAAGTTAGGAGCGAATACCTCTCGGTGTTCGAAGATGCGCCGGAGATCACGACCGTTGTGTCACGATTCAACTTCGGGCCAACCATCAGCTTTATCAATCGTCTGTCTGAGGAGCGCGTCAACAAATTTTCCAGCTTCAGCAAGTCTTCCATCAAGCGAACGATCAACATCAGACTTTTGCTGCCTGGATATGTTTCCAACTACGAGCGCGCTGAGATCCAGCAGTTTTCAGGCTTCCTGGTGCGCTGGTTGAATCGCTTCAAGAAGCCGGTGAAGAGGGGAGTCAACATGAATTTCACCTACAAGTTCGTTGCCCCTTTCCACCGTCGCATTGCCAACCTCTGCGCGATTAGCTACGCCTTGGTGCTCCTGATCCGGATCGCGGAAGAGTCCACCAGCCGCTCAAGGGAGGAAGTGCTCAAGATTATTGCTGCGCTCTCTGTCCTCATAACGGCTTGATGACCTCTCCTACGAGACTCACAAAGCCGGTCTGAGATTTACTTCGAAAGGATAAATGGTGTCAGAGGAGGAGGAGGCTCAAAGCGTTCAACGCTCGGCGCTCTGACGAGAATCTCCGTGAGCTTGTACGGGTTACGATGAGACATGGTATGGGGTCTCGGACTGGGCGTTCTTACGAAAGATGCAGTTCATTGGAATTATCGAGACTGGGAGGAGTGACTTCTACGAAGCAAGGTAGGAGACCACAGGCTCGACCGTGCGCGGTTTGAACTTTTGTCATATGCTTCCCTTCCGGATGCATGATGACGCATGTCTTCGTGGAGGTGAATTGACGCTTCGTTTGTTCCTGATCCCACTTCAATTTTCTCTCTTCACCTTTCACTTTCTTACTTCGCCATATCTCTCGAGCTCGCATCTCCGTTCTCATCAGTGTTGATTTGAGTCGCTCCACCTCAGAAATACGGGTACTTTTGTCTTCGCCGCAACAACGAGGATGGTTTGTGATGTCCAGCTCCCCTCGAAACTACTTTCCGCTGACGACTCACATAGACTTCACCACCGCCGCGCAAGAAGCTCCGCGCAAATGCTGGGGTGCAGCTGAATTCGAGCAAAGATCAGTCCGACTCCGAGCCGCGACTGAGCGCTGAAGCGCACTCCGATCGTCCATCATTCGACAACCAAACCTCCCCAGAGCGAGCCTCCGCCGACCAGACCTACGCCGATAAAGTCCCAGCCGATCAAGTCGCTGCCGACCAAGACTCGACACCAGCGATGCCATTTCGTTTCCTCGACCTTGCGCCTGAGCTGCGCGATGCAATCTACCGAATAGATGTCACGGATCATGCGCCTATTACACTGAAGCGAAGTGGCCGGCTCATCGTCAAATCGAAGTTGTTTGCCGTTAGCCACCAAGTGAGAGATGAATACCTCAGTGCCCTTGAGTACGCTCCGGAGATCAAGACCATCGTCGAACGCTTCGACTTCCGACCTATCGTCACGTTTTTAAATCGACTCTCGCAAGCGCACGCCCACAAGCTATCAAGGTCTGCCATTTCACCAGAAAATCGAACCATCACCATCATCCTCGAGGCACCTTACACTTGCTCACCACTCAACGATGCGCTCTTGAAGCGGTGGTTGAACAGATTCGAAACGGTAGACAAGAGGGGATTGGACATGAATTTCTGTTATAGCTTCAGGGCGGATGGTCACACCATCTCACACAAAGAATGTGCAAATGCGCAGCTGTTCTTGAACGCCTTGATGGTTAGCTACACCGGTCGCGCGAAGGAGGAGTCGCAAAAACTAATCGGGGCGCTTGCGGTGCTGTACAGCGAAGCGAACCGCGAACGATGGGGTTACCGGTGGGTTTGAGTCGCTGCGCCAGGCTCAGCCTGGGGTTACGCACAACTTCGATCTGATTTGCGTTGGTACTTGGCATTACAGTAGCGGGAACAGATCGAGGTGGTTGTGCGTGGTCACACCGGATGGAGCCAAGCCAGGATCGAACCGTTGGCAGCAAAAAGATACCGCAAGGAAGAGGACGCCTCCGATATGCATATGCTTTTCTTGGGACACGAGTTGGAGCGAGTAGCATATCAGGGTGCAACTATGGCGGAACCGTTTACGCACTGCGAGCTCAACAAGCTGGCACGGTGCTTCATACGCAGATCAGAAGGAGGTAAAGATGGTTGAACAGGTAGCCCAGTACCTGAGTATTGGTTCACCAGCCCTTGCAAGTACTATCATTGCATATTGTCACAAGACGAAATGAACGGGCGATTGGAGCCATACGACGTGCAAATACCTGAAACAAGCTGGGGCGGACAATCGAGACTGCTTCAAAATTCTTCATGTTGGTTATACGAGAGATTTCACGAGCTTGCCTGAGGGATGCACGACGACGCACATTTCATTTGCTCATGTGAATGAATCGTTACTGGTTCTTGATTCTGGACTCGTCATTCAGCTTCATCTCCTCTCAACTTCTTTCCATTTCGAGACTCTCCTTCGTCACATCAACATCAACTTTACTGCGCATCGTCTCCTTGCTCTTCTCTACCCAGCCATCATTCGGAGACCCTCATCTTTACCTTGACATCGCTCGCATACTTCACCATCCGTGGTTTTTCGTCACCACAATCATGGTCTGTGCCAACCAACCAAGCTTCCGAGAGACTTTAGCTGATAACAAATGCAGGTTTCACGAAAGCGAAAGCGCCCAACAAAAGCCTCTATCACGTCGCCCGCGGTCGATCAGGCGTCCGAAGCGAAGACCACCGTCACATCGTCCTCAGGCCATGACGAGACCATCGGAGAAGCTTCGAACGACAAGGCCTCTGACAGCACGTCCTCACCACCGTTCCGCTTCCTTGATCTGCCCGCGGAGCTTCGGGATGAGGTGTACGACATAATCGCCACGGAGCAGCCCAGTATCGTATTGAAAGCGAATGGTCACTTGAAGGTTGCTTCCAGGCTGTGTGCAACCAGTCACCAAGTCCAAGGCGAATACCTCGCTGTCCTCGAGAACTCCTCCGAGATAGTGACCACGATCCAACGCTTCGATTTTCGGAACGTGGTAAGGTTCGTGAACCGTCTCTCTGAGCAGCAAGTGAAGAAGTTGTCAAGATCGGGAACTACGCCACGCAGTCGAGCCATTCACATCAACATCGAGCTACCCATCGCCTCCGCGGAAGCTTTAAGTGCGGCGAGATCATTACCTCCACAACCTGCGCCCAGGAGTGACCCCCTTTCCCGCTGGCTGAATCGCTTCGCCGTGCCTGGGAAAAGGGGCATCGACATGAACTTTTCCTACGAGTTTCTTGCCGAGCATAAGGATCACTACATCCACGAGGATAGGCGCGTCGCGAAGCGCTTGCTCGAGAGAATGAAATCGGAATACGGTGGTCGCGCTGAGGAAGAGTTGATCAAGATGATTGCGGCGCTCGACAAGATGCGCTTGCACAGCAACATCATCGACCTTACATAGCTCAAAGTCGATCGGAGCTAGGCGAAGTGAATTGGCAGAAAGACGGAGTGCAGAACCGCAAAGCAGCGTCCAGCATTGCATTTGAGACAGCGTCTGAGGTCTAACAATTGTATGGATTCATTCGACAGAATTTTGGTGCGGAACAACATAACGTCACGCGGGCAAGAGAACGAGGAGTCGGCTTGGGTTGCTTTGTATGGCATGTCTTCATTCAAATCCTTTGCGTTCGCACTTTCGGTAACGCGTTGTCGTGAAACGAACAGGTTCTCCTCAAATGGAATTCTCCAATGCGCTTGAACTCGTGTTTCTTCTCCAATGATAGACATGACCTGGATCTGCACATCAATGCAGCAGTATGTCCCAATCTAGCCAATATTCCGCGCACAACATAACATTTCATGAGTGCCATCGTACTTCCAAGACCTGCCAAGGGCGTACTAACGACCCAAGTAATCATACGCGTGCGAGCGACCACCGGAATACTAACCCTGTGGAGGCTGCGCGTGTGGCGATGGCAGTGGCAATTGCGCTTGAGCTGATGGCTGGACTGAAGACGCGCCGTTAGGCTCAGTACCCAGCTTGGGCGACAGCTCTTGCATTTTCTTCACCGGAACGGTGCCGACGGCACCAGCGGCTTGTTGGCTTGGGCTTGGTGCAAGCGGAGTGGCGGGTGGCAGAATCGTGCGCTCATTCAAGCTGTGCGCTGAGGATGGAGGAGCGGGGCTCTGGTCGTGCTTCTGTGGGATAGATTTGTAGCCCTCCGGCCATGGTCCACTCATTCCATCGGCAACGACCTGCCTGGCGTGCTTAGCATCACCCGCGCTAGTCGGGCGCATCTGCGGCGTGTGGACCTGGCCTGACTGAGGCTGCCCAGCGTGGTGCCCATTGGACGGAGGGAAGTGAAGAGTCTGCGGAGGTTGTGTCGGGCGAGAAATCGGGCGTGGGCTGGGCTGAGCCGGGTACTGAGCAGCAGGTGGCGGCGAGGATTTCACTGGCGAGTGTGAAGGTGCCTGATGAGTTGTATCAGCCGGTGGTGGGAGAGTCGTCTTTGGGCTCTGCTGCAATTTTGGCGGCTGGTGATGCGGCGGCGGCTGGTACTGAGTCGGAGGCGGCGCTTGACCATAAGCTTGAGGCGTCGCATATGGCTGGACCGAGGGCTGAGGCGGCGAAGATGACGCTGGTTTTGGTGTCTGCTTGCTTGGGGACTGGAATCCATTCATCAACTGACCCGATCCTCGACGTTGCGCTGGCGGCGCTGGCTGTGGTTGCTGATATTGTTGAGGGTAATATTGCTGTTGCTGATAGTGCGGACCCTGATTGTACTGCGGCGGCGGTTGTGGCTGAGGAGGATAATAGTACTGTCCCCCCGCAGGGTATGCGCTTGGATGCGGGCCAGCATGCGCGTATTGTCCTTGCTGTGGTTGGCGTTGTGGCGGTGCGTACTGCTGCTGCTGATGGTAAGGAGGATGGCCACCTGCAGAAGCCACAGCGCTCGAGTGAGCATATTGGTGCTGCTGTTGATGCTGAGTGGGAGCATAGCCATTCGGCACCGCAGCAGGTGAGCTCGAGTGTCCAGAGCTCGTTCTTCGTGGTTGAGGCGGGTGCCCTCCTTGCGAATGAGACGGCGAAGGGCGAGGCGCAAAGTTCCCAATCGGCGGATAGCCGTAGCCTGAAGCTTGCCCCTGCTGTGGCATCGAGTTGGCACCATACGTGGTAGCACCGAAAGGGCCGGCGCTGGCGCGTGGATCGTGAGATGAGTGCAAAGCATCGAGCTGCTTCGAGACATGGTCGGGTAGGCGGCTTGCTTGCTGTCCGTTCGAGACTGGTCGGTTCGCTGCTTTCTGCATCTCAGGGCTGCCGCTGCCGCGGTTCGTGAGCTTGAGCGGTGGGATCTTGGGCTTCTTCGCGTCCTCCTCCTTCCGCCTGCAAGTGGCGCAGATGAAGCTGAAGTCCTCCTTTTCCGCCTGCTTCGCTGTGAACCCATGACACTTGCTGTGCTGCCAGACGTTGCACCTGTCGCAGGCCACGCTATGTGTTCCATCATCCAGATTCTCGCCATGCACTCCGCAGACAGAGCAATCAAAGAACCAGTTGCCTTCTTCCTCGGCGAGCTTTTCCAATTCCTTCTTGTGCTGCTCCTTTTGAGTGACACGCTGGCGTTCGGAGATACGTTTCGATTCGGCGATTGAGTCGCTGTCCGGGCCTTGTGAGCCTGCGCGCTCGGCATCTTCCTCCAATTTGGCCAGCTCCTCTTCGTGAAGAATGCGTTTAGCCTCGCGCTCGCGCAATCTCTGCTCACGTGTGAGTCTCCGCGATTCGTGTCCCTGGTTCTGATTAGTAACAATAGTGATCTATACAACATCAGGACATCATACCTCTTCAATGCGCTTCTGCCTCTCCTGCTCTTCCCTCGCCATCTTGAGATCGGCAATCTTCTTCTCTTCAGCTTCCCGTTCTGCACGCTCTTGCGCCTCTCGCTCAGCCTTGCCTGCTAACCGACTGGAACGCTTGGCCGTGGCCATCTTCTGCTCATTCTCCAACTCTCGCAACTTCTTCAATTGCTTCTGTCGGACAGCCTCGGCCCGCTTCTCGATGATCGGGAGCACGTCTTCCTCAATCCGCGCACGAAGCCGCTTCTCGTTCGGATCGCGCGAGCGGAAAATCGTGGCCAAAAATTCCTGGTACTCCTCAAGTGTGATCGCAATCAATTCCCATGTCTTGCTGGTGAAGCCGTAGCCAGGTTCGACCTCCGCCTCGTCTGCGTTTGTCATCACAGTATCGTCCACTGCGGTGTCTTCCATTTCTTGCTCCTCCTCGGGCTCCTCCTCCTCCTCGCTCTCTTCCACCTTCTGACGTTTGCTCGATCGGGTGCCGCGTGTGCGAGGTCGGACGTTCTTCTTCGCCGCTTTGCTTTTCGGCTTCGGCTTGGTCTTCTTCTGCACTGGCGAAGGGGGTGGCAGGGGTTCGTCGGAGCGGCGGTACAGTCGGTTGTCGTCCAAGACAAAGTATGCGCGGTCATCCTTGTCCCAACCCAGCGGTTCCATGCGCCAGTGGAGGTCATCTTCGTCCTCCGGCATCATGCCCCTAATTCGATCAACATTGCCAAAAGTCCAAACGCTGAGCTGCTGCAGAATTCGTATCCGTGTGTATATGCTCATGTCGTTGAACTTGATGGGCTCCTCGTCTTCGCCAAAGGGATTGCGCTGTGGGGCCTTCGCAACATACTGTCGTCGTGTGTACTCGTCGAATATCTCTGGTCTACCAACAGTCAGTCGATATGTCCAAGGAATGGATGCAGCAGTGTACCTACGTGAGCCCGCGGTGCGAGGAGACATATTTGAGGAATTGAAGACCAATCTGGGCGAGACGCTCTGAGGGGGTGGGCTTCAAACACTCTGCTTCCAGGTCCTATCATCAAAATGCCATCAGCACAGAGTTCTCAAATCTCCACCGGTCCACTTGACTCGGGGTTCGCAGCCTCGGGGGTGTTCCATACCTCGATATCGAAGTCATCGTCAATCTTGACGACATGTCCAAACAGGAAAATGTATTGCATCAAGCTGGCGAATTCCCACATATTCCGGAGCTTTGTGAGTGTTTCCAAGTCCTCAGGCGCGACCTGCGCCTCAACAGGCAGATCGAGCTCGGCATCGTCTCTTGTCCGCTTGTAGCGCGGCATGGTGTGTGTTGGGGGTCCAGGAGGGCGGCGGTCGTGGGTTGAATTGGCAATCGTGATGCGACGGGCCGTAGACAGTCGATATGCTGTCTTCAATGGTCGTGAAGTTGGTAAGATACGATAATATGAGTGTGGTTTTGAGAAGATCGCGGAAACGATGCTTGTACTTCAAGACCGGGACGCGATTCGCGGCGACGGCGCTCGCGATCAGCCGCTAGCGCTAAACCTTAGAACCCAATTGTTCGTCATCATCGTGACTTGAACAATCCTTGCAAGCGTTGACAGTTCATTGCTGACCTCCTACAAAGATGTCTCCGCAGGATCATGTGTGTCTCACTCCCCTTGGACTCGCTCGAGCAGTCATATCGCCAAATACGTCTGCTGAGCCTATACCACTGACAGACTCCATCGATCATGCGAATGACGAAGATGCCGGTCCAGAAGCAGGAGATTCGATGCACATGTCCGAGCAGGAACACAGACATGTCCGCAGATTGATCTTCACCTCTCATTTCTTGTCCACTTGGAACTCGCGAGTATTCGAATTTGGTGCTTTCCTCTTCCTCGCCAACATCTATCCTGATACACTTCTTCCTGCTTCTATCTACGCCTTGGCTAGAGCCGCTTCGGCCGCCGTCCTATCTCCATGGATCGGCTCGTATATAGACAAGACGGATCGATTGCGAGCAGTCCGGATATCTATAGGCAAGTCGCTCTAGCTTGAGGCCAAGTATAAGCCCTGACTTTCTTCGTCCAGTTGGCCAGCGCGTTGCGGTTGCACTTTCCTGCGTTGCATTGTATCTGCTCGTACGATTTGAAAGCATGCGAAATGGAGTGGGCTCGATCCTATTCCTCGCTGGTCTTTCCCTCCTGGCTTGTGTCGAGAAGCTGAGCGCGGTCCTCAACACCATTTCAGTGGAAAGAGATTGGGTCGTGATCGTTGCTGGTGGTCATGACGAGCGCCTTCGAGGTCAGTCGCTGTGCCTAGAGCTAAAACAGAGTAATGACCCTAATCAAACTGACCCTTCTACACAGACCTGAATGCGCAAATGCGGCGCATCGACCTGTTCTGCAAACTCATCGGTCCGCTAGCAATCGCCCTCGTGGACGGTGCATCTCCACAGGTTGCCGTCATGGCCACAGGCGGCATGACGATAATCTCTGTACTCGTGGAATACTGGACTATTGCTCGTGTGTACGACTTTGTGCCAGCACTCCAAGCGACCAAGGATGTCGCCTCACCGAAAACAGATCGAACCATTGCAGCAAAGATCAAGTCGTCTCTTGCGAGCACAGCGATATACGTCAAGCACCGAGCGTTCCTACCATCAGTATCGCTGGCGTTGCTCTATCTTACTGTCCTCGCATTCGGGGGACAAATGCTCACCTATCTCCTCAGCCTGGGCCTATCATCCGGCCTGATTGGTGTGCTACGCGGCATCTCCGCCATCTTGGAGATGTCCGCAACGTGGATCGCGCCCCGTATCATGTCACACATCGGACCTGTTCGAAGTGGAATCTGGTTCATCAACTGGCAGATTCTCTGCGTCTCGATCGCCTGCGCTTTCTTCTGGTTGGACTACAACCCTACCGTTGCAGCTATTGGCACGGTCACCGCAGTGATTGCGAGCCGAGTAGGGCTCTGGGGATTTGATCTCAGCGCGCAGATGATTGTACAGGAAGAAGTCGAGCCGCAGCATCGAGGGACGTTCTCGTCGCAGGAATTTGCGCTGCAGAATATATTCGAAATGCTTGCGTTCGCCAGTACGATTGTGTATCCGAGGCCGGCAGAGTTCAAATATCCTGCGACGATAAGCGCTGGAGCAGTGGCAGTTGCCGGAGTGCTGTACGCGGTGTTCGTACGGTCAAGACGAGGACATCTACTGCACTGGAGTAAGTGCATCGAGCGACATGGAAAGAAGAGCAGTACGCATGGGTGGTCCAGACTTTCGGGTGATGATAGCGCGCACGAAGCAGATGACAACGAGCATGAGCTCAACGGCCTCCTGCCAGCCTCAGAACGGACGTGAGAATGGAGATATGAGCTGTAACTTGGTCTATTCGATCCGGCAAATACATAGCCCTCACGACATCGAGCGCAGCGATCCCTCAAGATACACAACCCCACTGACCACGCCATCCACGATCATAATGCGTTGCCCGTCCACTTCGCCCAAGTGCTCTACACACGCCTCCCTCACAGTCTGATCCATGCCAGCCATACCTGCACACCCCAAACAGATCGCTTTCGTACCAAGTTGCAAAAGCTTCTTGACAGCAGCTTTCATCCTCGCATCGACCTCCGGCTTAGGCGTCGAGTGCAGCTCATCCGCATTCAATCCCGTAGTCTTCGTACCCGCATACCGTGTACTCGCACTCGACCCAAGTAGGTCCGTCACGGCATCCGCGAGGATGACTTCCCACTGCGATCCCGTGCTCACGATGCCGAATTTGTCGGCTGCGTTGATGCCTTGCAAGCAGGTGGCTACGGAAGCCTCAAAGATGCCCGTGGCGGGTTTCCGGAGACCAGCTTTGGCGATCTCGGATCGTAGGAGGGCAACGAGCGGATGGTGGGAGTAGCAGCAGACGAGGAAAGCATCGTAGTGTCCTAGCTGTTCCACAAGGACGGGTAAACAGGCCTTTGCAGATTCCGCTGCATCGTCTTCGTTGTTGATGGAGGGAACGCCCGAAGGTGCAGTGAAGAACTCAAAGCGGGTCTACTGTTTTCTGGTGTCAGAGAGCATATTTGCAGATTAGGATAGAACATACAACTCACTGTCTCGTACCCAAGTGAATGGACAAGCGGCTTTAAAGCATCGGTCATCGCTTGCGTTGTGTTGGGATTGATGATCAACATAGAGCGGCCATTGGAAGAAGCCATGCTGTCTGTTTTATGATTCCGATATTGCTGTGACTCGTTCGATTCCAAGTTTGTCTGGCGGAATAGTTGATGCTCTCTTTCCTGACCAAGCTGTCAAGGGTCCAATAACGCACCTCAAGCAGGGGGATCCAAGACCGGCCACGAGAAAAGCTAAGGTATTGTGGTACGGTTCGCATCGATACCAGGTAACCTTAAAGTGCTCGACTGTCCTGCAAGGACGTCCAAGTCGAACGGAAGAACGCCAATTTTGGATGATTATTCTCGATTGTTGGTGGTTTAGATGGTTGAGATGTTGGTGTGAGCTCACCAAGCCTTCCACGCGGAGAAGTTTTGAGTCTCGGGAGCGCCGATTCGGCCCCTCGATCGGCAGATGAAATGGATGTTCGGGAGAAGGGACCGATAGAACTACGCCAACCCTGAAGGTAATGCACGCGTCGAATGCAGTTATGTTCGAGGATTCGCAATCCTCAGCTCGCCATCCGTGAACCACGCCTTTGAATCCATCCTGCGCCATAGAACTACTCGCTCGTGCGACACACGCCTCAACCTACACGACCGACTCCGCCGCACTTCCCCATCTACACGCCTAGTTGCCTCGAAACGCTCGCTACAACAAAAGTCCCCGATTGCCCCGATTGAGGACTGGATAGACTTCACCGAATCTCTCCGAACAAATGACGGCAGAACGAAGGACTTGTCGACATTGCGACGAGCGCTGATTGCTCCTTGGGCATGGCCTCGGACGAATCAGCACAGCACCGCCGCAATCAGTCCGACAGCAGTGCCATTCAACTCCAGAACCTCTCCTCGAATGGCACGCATGGGCGGGGTGGCGGTCTGTCCCGCGAGGAATCACATCGACGCACTCTTAGTGACAGAGGTCGGGAGCTGTTTCGCGCCGGACGATCGAATGCGGGCAATAATGGAGCACATGCGCCGTACACGCCCTTACAGGATGGCTCGCCGAGTCCGCCTCCGCGCGGTCACCGCCCGACAGCGTTCGTTACAACGCCATCTGGGCAGCACCGAAGAGTACAACAAGCGGACGAAGGCGAGGCGATGTCACCCATTGCGGATAGAGGCGCATTCCAGTCGGCCATTGGATTCGCCGGGCTGAGCTTCACCGCGAGCCAGAACTCAATGGATAACATAGACGAAACGGAGGATGATACACCGCCGAGGCCACGACGCCCCTCAAGAGCGACACCGAACAAACTTCCGACGGTACGGACGGTCAGCATGACCAGTAGTAGCTCGGATGATATGGTTCCGGTACAATTGGAGGACGGGCCGGCATACTTCACATCAGGCACAGCGGACGAGGATGACACCCTACCTCTGACGGACTCGTCAAAATTGCAGCCTTCGGTGGCCGCAACTCAGAATTCAAGTCCAGGTCAACGGCATGACAGACAAGCAAGGTCTGGCTCTTCAATAGGCGGGTCGAGTGGGCTGAGCGGGTTGAGCGTGCGATTCTCGCCGAGCAGGCAGCATCGTTCGACCAACTCGAGGCTTGGTGACGACTTGAATAGCATGGAGATGGGTTCGAGGACAACCGGATCGGACGCGAGCAGGTCCCCACGCCGGAAATCGTCTCTGTCACCCGGAGGAGATACCCTTCACAGGACTGGGACCATGTTCCGAAACATGTCCCAGCGTGTGGTCAACCTGAGCAATGAGTCTGAGCCGATTGAACGGATGCTTCGGAGACGCTCGAGTGTAGGACCACGGCCCAGAGAACGCTCTTCGTCCCCCAGCTACCGTGAAGGCGGTCTGGACGGCAATGCACCATCCAAGTCTTCCAGTGAGAAAGCGCCTTCGTTCATTGAAGTCGAGACGCCACCAGAGCTTCCGGCTATTGACCGAAATCCTTTGAGAGGCAAGTCCTTGGGCATCTTCTCACCCGAGAGCAGAGTTCGGCGAGGACTACTGGAGTTTCTTGTTCATCCATTTGTCGAACCTCTCATTCTACTCCTGATAGTTGTGCAGACCGTAATTCTGGCTGTCGATGCTTCGTTCAATGTCGAGAACGATCCGCGACCGACGAATTGGGGCACACAATGGAGCGACTACATCATTCTGGCTATATTCATAATTTACACACTGGAGATTGCAGTCAAGATGATTGTATCCGGTTTTGTCTTCAATCCCGTCGAGTACAGCACAATAGATCGGGAGATCGGCATTAGGGCGGCGCTCAAAAAGAAGGCAGATGGCATGTTTACCTTGCATCGGGAATCTTCGAAACGGAATACTCGAACGCAATCCCGCGTGCCAGCTCCGGAATCACTGTTACGTTCATTCACAATGCAGAATTTTGACGACGTTCCGGGCGGCTCACGGCAAGCGCAGAAGCAACGTTTGGCGCATCGAGCGTTTCTGCGTCACTCTTTCAACCGGCTCGATTTCGTTGCAGTGGTCTCCTTTTGGATCAGCTTCGTGTTGGGAACCGCAGGACTGGAGCACGACTATCAGCTGTACGTGTTTCGGATGATGAGCTGTCTGCGCATCTTGCGACTACTAGGCATCACAAGCGGCACGTCTGTCATCCTTCGTAGTTTGAAGCGGGCGGCGCCTACCTTGCTGAACGTGGGATTCTTGATCGGCTTTTTCTGGCTCCTGTTCTCCATCATTGGAGTGCAGAGCTTCAAATCAAGCCTGCGCCGAACGTGTGTTCAGGACGGTTCTTTGGTCCAGCCACCAATGGAGAATTTCCTTCAGTTCGTCAATGGTGCTGTGCAAAACAACCGTCAAGACTCCCCTGAGCCTGCAGGCAATTTCCAGTTCTGTGGTGGCTGGCTAGCTGAGAATGGCACAAGAATGCCATGGTTGAGATCAGATGGCAGCTTTGGCAACGACCAGCACAAAGGCTTTCTCTGCCCAGTCGGCTCATACTGCATCGAGGGCGACAATCCATACAACGGCACAATCAGCTTCGACAACATCTTGCAGTCTGTCGAACTGGTCTTTGTCATCATGACCTCCAACACCTTTACGGACATCATGTACTACTTGACAGACTCGGACTATCTGGCAGCGGCTCTCTTCTTCGCATCTGGAATCATCATCCTGACCTTCTGGCTGATGTCGTTGCTCATTGCAGTCATCACATCTTCTTTCCAGATTATCCGCGAGGAAAGCAGAGGCAGTGCGTTCATGGCGAGCGATGAAGCTGACGACGAGGACCGAAAGCAGAGGCTTGACGAGTCTATACACCCCAAAGGACGCGTCTCCGGCATCAAAAGACTATACCAAAAGTCGTACTGGTTCTGGATCGTCATTATCGTCTTCGACCTAATCGTGGCTAGCTTACGGCATGCCACGATGAAGAGCTTTACAAGACACCTCATCAAGTATACGGAGACAGCCACTACCCTGCTGCTCGTGGTTGAGATCATCCTCAGATTTGCATCCGACTGGAGAGATTTCTACCGCCACCGCCGAAATTGGTTCGACCTTTTCCTGGCGATCATCACGGCGGTCATACAGCTGCCATTCATTCGAGAATCAGGTGATCCCTACGCATGGCTTACGGTCTTTCAAATCGTCAGGATCTACCGTGTGGTTCTGGCGGTACAGCTCACGCGCGACCTCATTCTGCTGGTGTTGCGCCACGTGTCCGGTGTGCTGAACCTGATCCTGTTCGTGTTCTTGCTCACGTTTCTGGCCTCCATCTTTGCGACTCAACTCTATCGAGGAACGCTGCCGCAATTCGACGACGAGGGCAATTACCTCCAGGTGACCTTTGCTACCATCTTCAACTCGTTCCTCGGCATGTACCAGGTTCTCTCATCCGAGAATTGGACAGATGTGTTGTACAACACGAGCAGGTTCAACAAGGAGTGGCACTCGGCTTGGATCGCGGCCATCTTCTTCATCATCTGGTTCATGCTGGCCAACTTTGTCATTTTGAACATGTTTATTGCTGTCATTCAGGAGAATTTTGACGTTTCAGAAGATCAGAAACGTCTACAGCAGGTGAAGATGTTTCTACAGCGCAAAGAGATGGGAAGCAACACAACGGGAACGCTCTCTCTCTCGGCCATCTTCAAGTTCGGCAAGCTGAAGCGACAAGATCCACTGGACTTTGGTTCAGCAGCCACGGAGATGTTGCTTCAGGATGCCGTGGTCCGAGACTTTCTGGATGAGGAGAACATGGAACAGCCAGACGTGAGACGTGCAGTGACGGGTGGACTGGTATCGTCGTCCACCTTGAATCTGTACAAACAGCCAGCTTCGCTAGCCCAACGCATGCAAGATGCCATCACGAAGCGATTGTTCAACAATGAACCGAATCCGTTCTACGCCAACCTCAGGCTGACCAAGGCATACGAGGAGTTAGATCCGCGTACCTTGGCGAGAGAAGTTGTGAACGCCGCCGAGCAGCGCAAGCTGTCTCAGCGAGAGTACCTACGCCGCTATCCGAAGTACAACGTTTCGCTGTTCATATTCAAATCTGGGAACAAGGTCCGCAAGTTCTGCCAGCGCATCGTCGGTCCTGGTCGCGGAACTCGCATCGAGGGTGTGCAGCCAAATCCAACCATTTGGTACACGTTCTCTGCTTTCATCTATGCCGCGATCGTGGGGATGGTCTTTCTCGCATGTATCACTACGCCATTGTTCCAGCTGGAGTATTTCAGAGATCATCAGAGGGTGGACCGCCGTCTCAACTGGTTCATTTACACGGACATCGGCTTCGCTGCACTCTTCACCGTCGAAGCTATGGTCAAGGTCATTGCAGACGGCTTTTTCTGGACGCCCAACGCCTACTTCCGCAGCTCCTGGGGCTTCATCGATGGGGTCGTGCTCGTCACGCTTTGGATCAATGTGATAACTTCGCTGTATGATCCAGGCAGTGGCTCACGGGCTGTCGGAGCTTTCAAAGCGCTGAGAGCGTTGCGACTGCTCAATGTCAGTGATAGCGCGAGGGATACGTTCCACTCGGTCATTGTCCTAGGTGGCTGGAAAGTGCTGAGTGCGGCGTTCGTCTCGCTCAGCTTGTTGATCCCGTTCGCCATCTACGGCGTCAATCTTTTCGCGGGCAAGATGTCGTGGTGCAACACTTGGCAGCAATACGGCGTGCACAACCTTACTGATTGTCTGGGAGAGGGCATTCTGAATCCAATTGGGTATGATGTGCTGGCTCCGCAGAGAGTGGGATATCAGCAGTTTGCCTACGATTTCGACAATTTCGGCGACGCATTGTTCATCCTCTTCCAGGTCGTGTCCCAGGAGGGGTGGGTGGACCTCATGTGGAGCGCACAGTCCATCACTGGTGTCTTCACTCAGCCGTCATGGTTCGCGCAGCAAGGGAATGCCGTCTTCTTCGTGGTGTTCAACTTGCTCGGAGCAGTGTTCGTGCTGACGCTCTTCGTGTCCGTCTTCATGCGCAACTACACCGAACAGACTGGGGTGGCATTCTTGACCTCGGAACAGCGATCGTGGCTGGAATTGAGGAAGCTGCTTCGACAAGTGGCGCCATCAAAACGACCGAATCGGCAAAAGAAGAGGCAGAGTTGGCAGGAATGGTGCTATCGCCGTGCAGTGACCAAGAACGGTCGATGGCAACGGACCATTACCGCCGTTCTGATTGCGCATCTGATCCTCCTCTGCCTCGAGTGGTATCCGGAACCTTGGGCCTGGCAAATCACCCGCTTCCTGATCTTCTTCTGCTTCGTGTTGTTCTACATTGCCAACATTGTCATCCGCCTTGTCGGTCTATCTTGGACGCGATTCCGGAAGAGCGCTTGGGATCTCTACTCCCTCGTCAGCGTATCGGGAACACTGGCCACCTCCATCATGGTCATCGGTAACCTCCACAACGCCGTCTACACACAGATCCATAAGTTGTTTCTCGTGTCTCTGGCGCTCCTGCTGATCCCGCGAAACAACCAGCTCGACCAACTCTTCAAGACGGCAGCGGCGAGCTTTAGTTCAATCGCCAATCTGCTGGCGACCTGGTTCGTGCTCTTCCTCGTCTACGCCATCGCCTTCACCCAGACATTCGGCCTCACCCGCTTCGGCGCGCATCAGAACAACAACATCAACTTCCGTACCGTCCCGAAAGCGCTCGTCTTGCTCTTCCGCATGAGTGTGGGTGAGCAATGGAATCAGATCATGATGGACTTTGCCAGCATCGAACCACCCTACTGCACCCTCTCGGACAACTACTACAGCGGCGACTGCGGCAGCAAGCAATGGGCGTATGCTTTGTTCGTGTCGTGGAACATCATCAGCATGTACATCTTCGTCAACCTGTTCATCTCGCTGATCTACGAATCCTTCTCCTACGTCTACCAACGCAGCAGCGGACTCTCCATTATCAGCCGCGAGGAGATTCGCCGTTTCAAACAAGCCTGGGCGGAACACGACCCCAACGGAACGGGCTACATTTCCAAAGACGACTTCCCCCGCTTCCTCGGCGAGTTGTCGGGTATCTTTGAAATGCGCATTTACGACGGCGACTTTACCGTCTCCCAGATCATCAACGACTGTCAGGTGGAGTCGAGGAGAGCCTCCCAACTCCCCGTCGACGGCGCGTCCTCTTCGCGGGCGGAAATCGACCTCAAGAAACTCAACGCCCGTCTGGCTGAATTGCCCGTCCACGAGATCCGCCGTCGTCGCGCGCGCATGAACACTTTTTATGAGGAAGTGCTCGTGTCCGCGGACCCGGACTTGGGCATCGCCTTCAACGCTCTCCTCATGATCCTCGCCCACTACAAAGTCATCAACGACAGCAAGTCCCTCCGTCTGGAAGAATTCCTCCGCCGTCGCGCTCGTCTCCAACGTGTCGAGGAGGCCGTGAATCGCAACATCGTCGTCGGATTCTTCGACACTCTATACTGGGCCCGTCGCTTCAAGCGAGTCCTCGAAGGGAGGAAGTCCGCTCGTATGACCGCCATCCCCACGTTCGGCGTGCCGGAGATTCTGGTTCAAGACGAAGGAGGAGACGATGTCACGCCCAAGCCGGGTATTCCCGAATTCAGTATCACGCCTGTCGACTATGATCCCTCCGACACCGCGGAGACGTTGTCACCCACTCGCGGCTCGGGTGAAGGGCGAGGAAGCTTGAGCGAAGGCCACTCGCCTTCTTCCCGCTTCCGCAGCGGATCGATCCAACTCTCGCCCGTCTCCTCCCCGACGCGGGAAGACTTCAACCTCACGCCGTCACCCTCCCGTCACCGGCCCTCCGTATCCGGAAGCAGTATCCAACCGGACTGGCACTTTGCCGCCGCCATGGAGGGAGCGGGTACGGGAACTTCACCACCGGCGAGTCCCGGGTTCGGACCGAGAGGGAGGGGCAACAGTGAGGTGAGTGCGGCGAGAAGTCGAGCGGGTTCGGCGGTGAGTCAGGTGTTTCAGGACTCGGCTTGGGGGCAGAGTTTGCAGAGGAGTGTGACGCAGCATCAGAGGGGAGGGAGCGGGAGCGGGAGTGGGAGTGGGAGTGGGAGTGGAGAGCAGAACCATCAGAGGAGGTCGGATGGGTCACGATGATTTGGAAGCATTCACACCGGAGGTGAGGTGGAGGAGATGAGGAGTGTGGGAAAAGGACCCGTCGTGAGTCGGTGGGGGATTTCTTTGACTCGGCGTGCACAAGGGCAGACGAGTGGTGGGATTTGACTTTTGGGAAGGAATCCAGGTTGTGTATACGGTAGTTTATGTTTTTGCGATGGCATGGACACGGCGTTCGGGTTGATCCGCTGACCTACGGGCGGCGGATTCTAGATGAGTGTGATGGATGAATGGTGCAGAGGAGGAGGAGGAGGGATACCCTTTTGGCGGCATTACTACTGGATGAATGCACATGGCGAATTATTAGATGCGTCGAGGATCATGGTCGAGATACCTGTGGCGGCTTCAAACTCGCGACTTTTTTGGTGTGAAAGAAGTCTGAGCTATATAATCGCCCTGTGAAGACTCGACGATACGGGACGGGGGTACTCGATCGAGTCCATTCTCTGGACTCTAGAGGTGAGACGTGTGACAGATCTGTCATGTCCATATCCCGAAGATCCGAAGACCATAATCACGCACGGCAAAGTCGGGATGGGAAGCATCAACAATAATAATGAATGAATGAATAAGTAACACGTGCCGGTCGTTGTTACTTGGGGAGACGTGTACTCTCTCTTTTCCCGTCGATAGTGTTGAAAGTCGCCATTGAAATATTGGCAGCGGCATTGGCAGCGGCATTGGCATTGGGATGAAGGGATGTTTGGAATCATGATCGTCCTTGCGGCGTTGGACAGCTTCTTCTTGACAGGCTTTGTAGATGCATCAAGTGATGGATGAAGAAGAAGAAGCCTCTGCCAATTCGAAGTCGTACTGTACGACCAATGTCTGTGTAGCGGCGCTGTCTCTTTCTTCCTCTCACGACAAGAGTTGCCGGGACCAAAGGAACAGGAACAGGGTTCCAATGCCGCGAGCCGTTCATGATGAAACAGCAACGTCGCACGCTCCATCATCACCTTTTCTCCACGACACGTCGCAATTCATCCAAATTCATACCGACGTCTCCCCAACAATGTATTCCGCGCCGACGGCAGAATGTACGCGTCGACTTCCCCGTACGCAGGGGTGGACTGATATGGGAGAAGATCCGTCGGTCGGGGACTCCGGAGTGAGAGGACTGAGGAGAGTGGCTTCTTTGTTGGGGGGGGGGGGGGAATTGGAAATGAAGCCGATGCGAGGGGAGATGATGATTGATGACGCCTCGCTCGTCGTCGTGTACACAACCAGTGCAAACGGTACACTGTGATGATTGTGATAGTGATGGGGGTGACACGACAACGCGCGCTTGATTTCTTCACAATTATTATTATCTTCTCGGTGACTCTGCAGATGTTTGGAACGGCCGCCTTACCTGAACTCTCTCGTGTTTGGATGCTGAGACGACCGGACCGTTGGAGCAGTTGCATGAGGTGGTATCACATTCTTGGTATGGCTCTTATGTACCACATTCTTGGTATGCTCTTCCTCTTCTTCCTCTCTTTCCATCCTGTCCTTTCTCTTTCGACACATTCAATCTCGCCCTGTCCTTTTGCTGGAGCCGACTCCGCATTCCATTCCTTCCCGGAGCGAGTCATACCCGTACATATCTGGATCAGGTACCTTTTGACGCCTTGCACGAGAGCCGGAATCCAATCTCGCTGTCCGGGAAAAGACTAGACTGTCTTGCTGTGGTACTGCTGTCGAAAGACCTGTACTCAACATCAACATCAACATCGACATCGACATCGACATCGACCTCATTTTCTTCTTCACATATCAACAATAGTCGAAAGACACTTTTGATATACGCGATCACGATCAACACACTACCTCGGACTCGGACTCGGAGCTCAACACACGAAACCAACACCACCACCACGACAACAAAAATGCCACTCAACACCCTCTCACCGCAAAAATCCTACCACCGCCTCCGAACCGCCTTTCTCTCCTCATCCTCACAACAGTCACCACTATCACCAACCTCACCCACAACGCCAACATCCCTCACCCCATCCTCCAGCTTCTCCACCCTCTCCTCCTCCTCCTCCTCCTCTTCCCGCTTCTTCCCCTCCCGCTTATTCAACCTCTCCTACTTTCCCAACTTCTCCCGCTCCACGGTCAACACACACCACTCCTCGGGGAGACCGATCCGTCGGCGGAAGAGCACCCTGCAGATGGAGCAGGAAGAAGAGTTGTTGGTCATGGGAGATGGGTTGGTGGGATTGATTGAGCCGAGACCTTGGGGTGGATTGACGTTGGCGGTGGGTGGGATCGAGGAGGTTTTGGAGGGGAGGGCTTGATCGTGGTGGAGATTGGCGTTGGATGGGATGGAGTGGGTTTCTTTACTGGCATTCTGGGAGGGAGGATGGGACTTGGATGTTCATCCGAGGGATGGAACAGAGCATCACTTCACGCTTGGAACGTTTGCCCTCACTGGGACTCGATTTAAGCGAAGGGCATCTACTCACTGGAATGACCGTGGCCTTGGCTGGCTCTATGCGACTGGACGTGAAAGGAGTCTGTCATACTCGGAATGCGAATGAGGCTATCTATGCCCTTGCTGGAACTTGGAGGATAGAAGGACTGCACACAATAACGACGAAAAGGAAGAATGTCTCTTCATGCCTCTCTGTAACACCACAATGTATCACGTATCATCACTACAATTGTATCTTTATACATCTATCTGTATCCAAAGTCTATCATGGGTATCATCATCATCATCATCATCGCTATGCACTCCCCGACACCTTCCACCTCAATCACATCTTACCCCATCAACTCCTCCACATCCACCTCCATCACACCTTACCCCATCAACTCCTCCACATCCACCTCCTCCCCTCTCCTCTGCGCCAAATATATCCTCCCACTCTCATAACACCCCAAATACAACGCCGCTCCCACCATCGTCCACACACCCCTCAACGCTCCACCACGAAACAACCCCTTCAACCCTTCATCCCGCCACACCTCTTTCCCAATCTGCCAACTCGTCAATCGTCCCGGCTTCACAATCTTCTCCACCCCTTCCCTCGCTTTCTCTCCAACCTTTCCCGCGGCATCCTTCACCACCTCCTTCACCTCCCCCACACTCCGCGGAATCCCCCCCTCTTGATCCCGAGCACGACCCTCCTCCGCCGCCGTCAGCATAATCCTCGTCTTGACCACATCAATCGGCGTCGTCACCACCGCCGCTCCACTCCCTCCCACCCCCGCACTCACAGCCGTCACGACCGCGCTCTCCACCAGACTATGCGACCGAATCCCTCGCTCTTCCCGGTACGCATAAATCCTCCTCTTCATCCCCTCGAACAACGGAAACTGCAGCGCCGTCATGGGTAAGTTCCTCCCCGCCAACGCCGTGTATCCCCTCCACAACGCCAGCGGATTGGACCGGAAACGCCGCAAGGTCTGTAGAGTCGCGTTGACCCGTCGTGAGGAATCCGAATTATCCACCATCTGCGCGTTCTGCTTAATCACCTCCGCCGGCGTCAAAATCGCACAGCTCACCAACTCCGCCGCGCCGCTCGCGACGCCGTGCAGGACCGGCATGGGCAACCATCCTCCTCCTCCTCCTGGTCCCTCCCCTCCCACTCCACTCCACCCGTGCAGTCCCCCCTTGACGCCCTCGTAGACCGTGAAGAACGTGCCGCTCGCGGGGAGGGTGGCCACGATGACGGATCCGACGCCCTGGTAGACGCCGCGGAACATGGCGGGGTGGAAGGCGGTGTTGGCGGCGTTGCGGTAGTGGGAGAGGTAGCGCGGGGATTGGAGCCGGGTCTTGAGCGTGTCGAGCGGGTAGACGATGAGGTCGACCGTGAAGGCGGCGAAGGCGCCCGCGAGCCAGATGTCGGAGGGGTGTTGGTTGGCCATGAGGGAGGGCGGTGGGAGGGACTTGGGAGATTGGGATGGAAAGGGAGGGTTTGAAGGGGATTAGGTGATTAGGTCGGCGTGGAGGGCATTATTGAGGCCGTCTGAGGTCGCTAAAGTCCCGGACGTAGGTATACTGGAGAAGAGAGCGCACAAAGCGGGCAAGATGCATTTATGTCGATGATGGTTGTCAAGAAAGTCATATCGCGACGTCACCGAAATCCAATGGCTTTAACGCCGGCGTTGAGTCCGCCGTCTTCTACACGCACAAAGTTTGTGTTAATCGACCTTCCATCTTGAGATGCTCGATGACTACGGTACCATGGCTCCGAACGCAATGAGCTACGATCTGTCCTGCGACGCAGAGCGGTAGAACCTGTCTTGGAGTCGGTGAGGGTGACGGTGAGGACGAGACGGGAGAGCAGACGAGCTTTCGAAGGATGACGTGGAGCGTCGGTGGACGTAAGGTAATGGAGAAGAACATCCCACTGGCCTCGCATGCCTTTGGAAAGACGAAGTCGGGTACTGCCAACCTTACCGTACTGCCTACTTCACGCAAAAGTCTGGTAGGTTTTGGGTCTGCGTGGGTCTGCAAGGACAGATCTATTGCTGCCATGTCTTTTCGACTTGTCCAGAACGCTGAGCTTTTGCACTTTGGCTTGCTTCCGTTCGAGAAGACCTCTTTCTCTCTCACTGATCTCGCCTTTCTGAGACACATCATTGCTCACTGTCTACAGTCCCGACACTGGACACACTGCCAATCTGCGATCATGGTGCCGGAAAACACCACCGCAGGGCTTCCAACCGAGATCAAATCCTTCGCGACACTCCTCTACCTTGGACTCAATGACGAGCGCGCAGCTGAACTCTGGGCCAAGTGGGTAGAGAATGGCTACCGCTACTTTGACGACGATCAGGCAGGCCCGGACATGACTTGCAATTGCTTTGGATGCTTCGTCAGAGACTGTCTGCGCTATAGGAGGTATGACAGGCGTGACGACGTCGACTGGCGCCCGGCGCTGCGAGCAATCGGTGCCAACGAGGCCCTCGTTGAGGCGATCATGGGGACGCCGGAGCTCGACGGCATCCGTTTGACCCAGTCGATCGCGGAGTGGGTTGACGATGCCATCATGTGGCGGTGGGAGTGGCTTTGTGTCGTCCATGAAGCACACAACGGTGGCTTTGATCTTTCGAATGGCGTCCACGTTCACGCCGCAAAGAGCACAGTACCCGAACACGATGTCACCCACATCACTTGGAATCGCGAAACCAGCAGGCCAGTCAAATCTGACGGAGGCAAAATCGACCACATCCCTCTGTGGAAGGCGGTCCCTCGCGTCCACGCCGAGGCTGTGTGGAACGCACGAAGGGCTAAAGGTGCGTTCAGCATCAACAGGTTATATAGCTGTCCTGCCGTCAGCCTCTGCCCAGGCGCCACAGCCCAACACTGGACGCCAGACCTGGAATTCGCACAGATGTTCGCCGAATATTGCCAGAAGATCGCTGGACCCGCACCATTCTGTCTCGCTCGCCTGGAAGTGCCCAACTCGGTTTTCAAGAAGCACACTCGAAAGCTTCTACAGTACCCCAGCGAAGAGTGGAAACGGGTCACATACGCCGCGCACATCCGTCGCCGCACGGAACCGAAGAGTCTGATTCAAGAACTCCTCCGCACCGCTCTACTGGTCGGCGATGTTGCCACCGGCCTCAACAGCAGGTCCACTCCGTTGAAGAGTTGGGAAGAAGTCAGCGATGAGCACACCCTCAAGCTGAAGTCGGGCCAGAGAGCGACGCAGTTCGTGTTCGATCACGAGTTTATCGGCCGACATGAGGACTACGAGGAGTTTATTGATGCTGTCAACAAGCTGGAGAGCACATTCACGATTCGAGACGTCGAGCGGCCGAATGTCATTCTGCCTCCGATCGGCGGCTTTGATGATGAGTCGAACCAGTCGTTGCGCAACGTCGTGTATGCCTCTATGCTGTCGGATGTCGACTGGTAGCGCTGGGATTTCACGACGGAGTCCGGGTGACCGTCGGCTGCCTGCTTGAGTATGGCATGTACTCGCTGATGATAAGAACGTCGGAGCGGGCAGGATCTCTCGCACACGAGGACAAGCTTCATGGTTCCCTACATACGCCTCGTGGGAACCACGACTTTACGACCTGCGCGGCATCACATCAACGAGACACGAGTGCATACGGATCATCGACTAAGCCTGCTCAGCTTACTTGAGATGGTTGCAACATGTACTACCGTACGTGACGTTGGCGTCGTCATTTTCCGGATCTTCGAATCGGTGGTCGGATTTCTTCCGGCGCCGAGTATGTTCTTTCACCGATACCCTCACAACTAGTTTCGCTGGAATCTACATCTTTCTGAATGCTCGACTCGCATGACTATCAATACGAAGGCATCTAGCCGGATCAGGTCATCACGACGGCACCATTCACAGCCGGTCGCGACAAGGTTGAGCGAACGTCGCAAGCGACCGCAAGTTCTGGTCAGCAAAGTATTGACGAGAATAATGCTTCCATGCTCCGATGCAGTCCTTCAAATGGACCCTCTCAGCCTCCGGGGCTGGCATGGTCAAAAATTGGTGAGGATGGATTCCGGTCGGTGTCTCTTCAAGCTCCGTTCATTTTCTGCACTCCTTCATACGACTATACATAAGCTGCCACCCAAACATGACAGGTCCACCTCATTCCAGGATATCCTCGACAACACGCTCACCGCCATTCAGCCAGTGCCATTATCGTCGCCCACCATCGGACGTCGCTTGGACCTCTACCGCCTGAAGGCCGCATCCCGAACGCTGACATGTCCCTCGACCTACAGAGACAATGGCCACAAGCGTTCATCGGCTGTAATTACACCATCGAAAAAAAGGATTGTACCACCTCGACCTGCTGCATTGCACAGTCCAACTTCCTCTATGTTCCGGAATACTGGCCCAATCTCTTCTACGCCATCCTCTTTGGCGTGATCATCGTTCCCCAGGTCTTCCTCGGGATAAAGTACAGGACCTGGGGGTATATGGTTGGCATGGTCACGGGATTAGTGGTGGAGGTGATTGGATATGTCGGGAGGGTCTTGCTGAATGACAATCCGTTCAACAACGATGCCTTTCTCTTGTGAGATGATGTACAGAAGGAAAAACCCAGCCAAGAGCTCGAAACTGACGGTGTTTCCTTCACAGATATCTCATCGCCCTGACCATCGCGCCCGTCTTCATCACCGCGGCCATCTACATCTGCCTCACTCGCATCATCATCATCTCCGGCGAGCACCTCTCCTTCTTCCGACCCCGAACCATCGCCATCGCCTTCATGTCCTCCGACTTCATCTCCCTCGTCCTCCAAGCCGCGGGCGGCGCGATCGCCGAGACGGCCGACGACGGCACCGAGGCAAAGCACACCGGCGTGGACATAATGATCGCCGGTCTCCTCTTGCAGGCCATCAGTCTGGTCGTCTTCGGCGCCGTGTGGGCGCATTTTCAACTCTGCTTGCGGCGGGGGATTCCCGATCCGACGCCCGAGCGGATGCGAGCGAGAGGACGGAGGGGGTTCGAGTTGTTCCAGGCGGGACTGATGGTGGCGACGGCCGCGATCATTGTGCGGTCCGTCTACCGTGTTGTGGAATTGTGGGGTGGGTTTGAAGGCGAGTTGTGGAATAACGAGAGGGATTTCATCATCATGGACGGCGCGATGATGGGTCTTGCCGTTGTGATCTTGACGGTTTCGCACCCGGGGTTCTGTTTCCAGGGACATTGGCAGACGACTGGGTGGAGCATGAGAGTGTCGAGACCGAAAGGCGCCGCTGCGGGTGGGAAGAGCGCGGACGAAGCTTGATCGGATTGGGTAGAGTAGGGATGGATCGGAATGATACACAGCAAACGATTGATAGAGGTAGAGCGATAGAGCAAAGACTTCTTGGTCATGTTGGATGAAGATCACAGTACTAATAGTCCCATGACAGCAATGTGAACGCATGAATGCGGTATACCCATCCAAGTCTCCCGTCCCAACCTCCACAACGGACCTCAAGCGCAGCGCACACCATTTCCAACGACTCCCACGCTCGATGGACCGCGTGCGTACATGCAGGAGGTCATAACCTTTCCCCCTTTTTTTCCCCCACCCTTCCATCCGCATACGCGTGCCCAGGCGCTGCTGTCCCATCGCCATCGACCTCTCCCCACGATCCTGGTCGACAAAGAGCTTGCAGACTCCTAGTGGTGACATTCACATAAATTTCGTACGTCGCTGTGACGCGAGTAAAACCCGTCAGCGTGACAATGGATCGTGAGGAAGACGAGGCTGGAAGGAGAAAGGTCCGCAGGAGGGAGGGAGAGAGAGTGTGTGTGTGTGTGGAGAGAGAATTTGGTCTTACCATCTCGTCGGCCCGGGTCTGTGCTTGCAGCATTGGGCGCAATCGTCGGCGTTGGGGCATTCGCACACATCGGCCTGTTTTTTTTTTTTCGCGCGTTATCAGTGCATTTGTGCGAGATTGGAGGGGGGGGGGGGTTTTGTTGGAGAAAGAAGGTGGTGGATTATTCGTACGATGACGGAAGATGCCATGAGGGCGAGGAGGCCGATCAAGGTGGCGACGGTGAACTTCATGGTGGTGAATGTGTGTTTCCTCGGGTTCTTTTTGTTGGAGACGGGAAGGCGCGAAATGGTGGTGCTTGGGAAGTGTGTTTGATTGCAGGTTGCGATGGTTCGTTGTTGTGGTCTGTCGACCGTTGGCTCCTCTCTCAACCGACTTATTTGTGCTACGGAGCTTCATCGAGAGACGTCTCGCGGACGAGGCGCAGCATCGGTGTTTCCGGGGTTTGGCTTATTGGTCTTCCCTGAGCTCGCGGCTCCGTGGGTTCCGCATCGAGGCTGTGTAAGTCTTTTTCAACCGCATGTATCCTGTCATACTTCCGCACCAATCCGACCAAGGGAGAATGTCGATGACTTCTTGAAAGATACTGTAGCGTTGTCTCCGATTAGCCAGCGCCGGCTGTCTACGCAGGACAGGACTTGTGCGCCCCACAGCGAGCAGGAAGGCCTCCGACCTTGACATGGACTCGCTTGACATGGACTCGAAGATGCTCGTCGACGTGATCGCACGGCGGATGTTGTTGGAAGATGTGTTTGGGTTCATGGGTGTTGACACGCCCGAGATTCCGCAGAAGCCGTGAACCGGAACTGGCCAGCAAGGGTGTTTGTCGAAAACGAAAAGTCGGATCCTCGCCATGTTATCAAGGAAGGTCGGCAACACGATCGCGCCGAGGATGTCGGCGGAAGAGACCACTGCCGTGGTTGACTGAAGGGAATGTGAGAGATTTTGAAGTCGACCGGTGTTGCAAGTGCGAAGGTCGTTGATGAGATGTTAGTCCAGCCTGTGTCGGTGGGCCGGAAGCATACAGGGAACATTGGAAAAGAGGTACAGAACGCGAAAGAGGTACAGACCATGCATCAACACGTTCCACCGATTCACTTCACCGCTCACATTGATCGATTCAAGCTGACCCCATCGAGCCAATTTTCAAAGAGGCAGGGTCGTCAGGTGCATGCCAGAGGATATCTCTCCCGCTTTCGCCATCGCACTCGACACTTCCGGGCAGAGACTTCGCCTATTTCTTGAGTGCGACCTTGTCTTGATAGAAGCTCTTTGCCGTCGTCCACGGTTGATCCGCCGAATATTTGCCCGTCCTTGAGCTTGGGTCGTAAAATATGCGTGGCTCGCGGTGTTCGAAGCTTGACGGAGATTCAAGCCAGTGTTGAAGGAATGCATACAACGGACATAAGCCGCAATATCACTGTTCAGCCTGAACGGTCTCCTTTTCTCGAAGCTTAACAGCCAGTGCCCTCGTCAAGATGATCGCTACTCGAGGGAATCCGAACTGGCGTGCACCACTCTAGCACTTACCGCAGGACGACCACCTCGATGCGTGGCAGCCGTTTGTGTCGGGCACGAGGATCTGCCTGAAACCTGAGCCGGCGTGGTTGGAGATGCGGGTGAAGTTATGATATGAGGAGTGCAGGTTCTGGTGGAACTCCCGGCCGGCTTGTGTTTGGCCAAGAGGCGGGATCACTGGCGTCGCTGAATCTCTCTGTTGCGAGCATTGGCAGGGCTCGACCGTGGGCAGTCGGGCGCTTCAGCTATACAGGCGATGAAGCGTTGGAGGATCTTGCTGTTCGCTCGTGCCTGCGATGCCTTGTCGTCGCTTGTGGAAGCCTGCCGAAGACTTGGAGCTGTGTTTCAAGATCTTTCCAGCCCAGCATACGTCGCATGAACAGTGCTGGACGCATTGTCTCTTCCTTGATGAGACGTTGGAAAGTCTTGTTCCTCCTTCGCTCTGCAACGTCCTGTCTCTTCCGAGCTCGTCATCACAGTGGTCCTCTGGTCGAAATCTCACGCCGCCTCGGCATGCTGTCGCCGGCGAGGCAGGAGTTGCCGAAGTGCGCAAGTCGTCCAACACGATAATCAGCGAAGTATTTCCGGCGTGATCAGATCATTCTTGACCACATCCGACATGGACACTCGCCTGACAGCCTTCCCGATGGGGTATGGAAGATGCGGCTGAAGTCGCCGTGAAATCCGAGATGAAACTCTTCCACGAGAAATTGCTTCCAAGGGTTCTGCCGAGCTCCCCTGCCACGTGAGAAGATCGTGTACATGGGTCAAGATCTCCTTGTACACGATCACACAATCGCGAATACGAAGATGCGAGTCCTACAAGCTGGATACGAGTCTGCACTAGTAGTATCGAGATAGATACCTTATTATATGTACTGCATCACTCGTTCCACCGCATTCAGCCGCACAAGACGACCATACCACCACGAGTTCCACCGCACCAAACTACTGCCGACGTCGCTCCACCAAGGACCAAGGACCTGTCAGCTTTATCTCCTGCTCTCCCCTGGACGACGCCCGTTGATTCGCCAACAACAACTCCTCCTCCAGCACTTGCCGGAGGGATTGATTGGTGGTGCGAGCTTGGTTCCTGTGTGTGATTCTCCCACATCGTGACATCGTGAGGATCCAACGGCATCTCCTCGGCGCATGTGGATCACTTTCCATTGGATTTGCGATTCCGCTTCTTCTCGTGCAGCGTCTACAACTGGTCTGGTCTTTGTAATCAGAACCAACACCGTTCCCCAGGCAAGCTTTCCGCTTCTCGGCAGCCTGAAGGTTTTCTGGGCTTGGACTTTTCGCGCTAGAACTACCCTCTCCCCCTCGTCCACGCGTACAGGATCCCGTTTTGCCCCTCTTCCACGGAGGTTTTCTATTAATTTGGATCGGTGGAGGACGGAGGTGAGACTGCTCACGCCACGTCCAAGTCTGCTCCCTGGTCCAACGACGTAAAACATGTGCGAGGGCTCGCTTCCTCAACCGAACCAGGCACACCTCGAGCCTCGAGGGGACGTGGATGATCATCATCCTATCACCGCTGTCCGGTACCTGACTGCAATCACTGCATCCACGCGCGCGCACTCGGCCGCGTGCCTGATGACAGGTCCCCGTTTTGGAACCCATCCTCCAGGAGTCCCACTTGGTCTTTTCCCTTGGACATACACATCTCACTCTCCTTCATCTCTACCATCATTCATTCGCCATCTTTCTGTCATTTACCGTTCGTGTTTCTACATACCATACCCTGCGTGTGCCAACATACACTCATTTATTACATATATATATACCCATCCGACGTGATTCCATACCGCGGTATCCCTTCAGTCGAGTCGGACGAAACCTCATATCCTTGAACCAATTCGAACGGTCCGCGGCGCCCGTATGGTTTGCGATTCGTGCGATTCGGTCATCACTACTCTTCTGGTCGCTCGTTGAAACATTTCTGGACTTGCCACGATTTCGAGATGCCTTGCGGGCACCGAATCCAATCATGTCTTTCATCTCTCCTCGCACTATCGTCACTATGCGCGGCATACGATACACATGTCCACGATCATGACGAAGGACTGCACACATTCATAACGGTAAGCCGCATACACCATCCACCATACAACCCACAAAGCCTAACACATCCTCCCTCATTCCCAGCGTCCCGAAATCAAAGCACCGAAATTCACTGTCAACATCACCGACCCAGCACACGTCACGCCCGGATACTGGTTCGTGGCGCCCTTTGAAGTAATCGACCAGAAATTCGCAGGAAACGGCTGGATTGGTCCGACGATATACGATGGTAATGGAGAGCTGGTATGGAGCGGGGTGGAGCACTCGCAGAACTGGGACACGCTGGACTTCAAGATGAGCAACGTGCGAGGAGAGGCGATGATGACCTTTATGGTGCAGAAGATGGGCGAGGCGTTTGTGCTGGACAACACGTACACCGTGCGGGAGAAGAAGAAGATTGGCACGCTGGGCAAGGACTTTAACTCGCATGAGCTGTCGTTTATTGCGAATGGGACGCGGGCGTTGGTGTTGACGGAGGGGAGGAGGGCCGCGAATGAGCTGCAGACCAAGACGGTCGGCTGGAACGAGCCCTGTACTGTCATGTTTGATGGGTTTCGAGAGTTGGACACGGAGACGTGGAATCCGGTGTTTTCGTGGAACTCGTACGACCATCTCAGCCTGAACGAGAGCAGTTTCCTCGACGGAGGCGTGGAAAAGGCATGCAAGGACTCTTGGGCGTGGGATTTCCTGCACGCCAATGCGGTGGACAAGGACCACAATGGGAACTATTACCTGTCAGCGAGGCATACCGACACGATTTACAAAATCTCCAAGGACGACGGGCATGTCATGTGGAGACTGAATGGAGGCCGACCCTCCAGCAGTGACTTCGCCATGAACGACGTCAGCTTCTCCCGCCAGCACAACGTCCGTTTCCGCGGCTTCGATGGGACCTACGAGTTCATCACCATCCTGGACAACGCCAAGGGTCAGGACGAGCAGAAGTCCACCCACGAAAACTCCCGCGGCATGATGATTGCGCTGAACACAAAGGACATGTCCGCCGTGATGGTCTCCTCCATCGAGCACCCAGGCGGACACGGGTCGTACGCCCCTCGCCGCGGTAACTACCAACAACTCCCCAACGGCAACGTCTTCATGGGCTGGTCCGAGCAGGCCATCCACAGCGAACACCTCTCCACCGGCGAAATGGTCATGGAAGCCGCCCTGGTCCCCGAATGGCTCGGCACCTACCGCGCATACAAATACGACTTCGAAGGCCGACCCGTCGAGAAACCCCGCGCGCACTCCGCCGCGTACCCCAGCACTTCCCGCAATTCCACCACCACCCTCGTGCACGTCAGCTGGAACGGCGCGACGGAGGTCACCGAGTGGGCGCTGTACAAGACCACCGACACGGGATCCCCCAAGATTCCCATCTTCCAGACCAACAAGACCAGCTTCGAGACCGCCATGGCGTGGGACGGATACGCCAGCTACATCATCGCCGACGCGCTGGACAAACACGGCTCCGTCCTCGGCTCGACCGGCGTCATCACGACGGTGGACCCGACTTCTTCCTCTCAACTCACCGGCGCCGTGGCGGAGGAAATCTACTGGCTCCAAGAGATCCGGCACCACAACGGCGACTGGAAAGCCGACGTGTACGAATACGCCGTCGCGCGACCGGGGCGGTATTCCGCGATGATCTTCTTCCTCGGCGTGGCGAGCAGCGTGGTGTTTTTCACGCTGGTGCGGAGACTCCGGCATCGGAGTCTGTTCCCGCTGGGGAAATTTACTGTAGGAGGAGGAGGAGGAGGGGGAGGAGGGGGATCGCCGCGGTTGTTGTCCGAGGGGTATACGCCCGTGTTGAGGGAGGAGATGATGGAGGCGGATGAGGAGCGGTTGTCGGCGAGGAGCTCGGATCGGTTGTTATGACGAGTTTTTGGTCACTTCGTCTTTCGATTAGCGAGCGGGAATGGAATTGAAAGTCCTTTTTTTTTTATCTTCGATGGTGGTGAGGAGGTGAAGTGAAGTCGAATGATGAAGAGCAGGTGAAGTGGTGTTAAAAGGCTGGTCATGACCCAAAGCGAGGGATGAAATCAAAGTAATTGCCGAAGCACGCCACTTGAATTGCCTTGCAGAACGGATTGGTTGTGGAGAACTTCATGTCACCCAAGGCTAACAATGGTGGACGCGAGATGACGATGCGAATGGCGTGATCGTCGTCCTATCCAAGGTGTAGCCCGCATGTTGCAAGATAGACACATATTCGCCTCGTCGATTGTATTCCCTTGTTCATGAAGATCCGCCGACTACATTTCCGTCCGCCGACTACATTGATGTACATTCGTTATTTCCATGTGGTCTATTTTCGTCATCAATCGTGAGATCCAAACAATCAATCCACATTATCATCTTTCTGTGTATAAATTCGTCTTAAGCGCGGTATCCATATCCAGATGATCCTCCTCGTGCATAGCCTGTTGCGCGATGTCAGTACACTTTCAATACAACATGTCAAAGCAATGCAACATAAATACTCACCCTTGATTGCCGGCTCCACGAGGACCTTGGGGTGGTACAAGAACAGCTGCACCCCCGCCACCAACAAGTTGTTCTGCGTCGCCAGAAGGTCTCCCAGACCGAGTCCCGGCGACAGCAGGTTGTTGCAGACGCTGTCCAGGTTGATCCGCTCCAATTTTCCAGGTCCGTCGTGATTCAGTGCGTCCACGAGCAAGGCATAGCCGACCGGGTTGGCGAGTGTGGTCTCGTGGTCGTAGAACCCGCCGGCGAGTGAGAACGGACAAGCCTTTTGCACCTCCGTGTTGGAAGCTTCCGCGGTGCGCGAGCTGGACAGGAAACCCGATGCGCCGTCGCCCTGCTGCGGCTCGACAATCTCGTCGAAGAAGCCGGAGTACACGTTCGTGGTGGGGACGTATGCTTGGTCACCTCCCCCTGAGCGAAGAGTGGCGACGAACTGGGAGTTGTACTGCTGCTGAAGGATGGAAGGCGGGTATGCAATGCCCGGTGGCGAGATGAGGTTGGCCGCGACGGTGCCGTGATAATCGGGCGAGATGGATATCTGATCCGTCACGCGGGAACGTGTCGACGGCCAGTACTTGTATGCCCACTGACCCATGAGGCTGCCTTGCGACCACGTGAGTACGGCGACGTTGCGATGGTTGCTGATGCCCCAGATGTAGTTGATGGCGTATGCGACGTATTCCGCGTTGAGTTGGATGTCGTCGAGGGCATACTCGGGAATGTTGAGCCAGACGGGATCGGCGATGTTGGAGCCTTGGAGCAGAGAGATGTAGTTGCCCTGAAAGGTCAAGTATCCCGTGCTGCCGGTGCCGGGCACCATGATGATTGGTTGCGGTGCACCTCTCGCGCCATATCTGAATGAGGATGGAATGTGAATGGCGGCGCGCAAAGCGGACTCGGAGATGGAGTATGGCGCATCGCGGAGGCCTGCCCTTGGGTACGCCGGAGGCCAAGGGGAACGACCGTTGTTGTTGACGAAGCTATTTTCGTCCTTGTTGAGCGAGCCATCTAGCGAGCTTTTGGAGTCTGAAGTGAGACCTCCTGCAACGAGCTGCCCGATAGCGCTGACAAGGTTCGGCTTGGGCTGGCCTGTGGGCGCTAGGATTTCCTGGCACCCATCCATTGCATCTTGCACAGAAGTCGGCGTGGCCTAGATATCAAAAGGTAGAAGCGTCAGGAATGCTCCGACAAGAAGACTCTGGCAAACCAAGACTTACGGTTGGGACAATGTTGTCAAGGTTTGTAAGTATCTTGCCGAAGACGTCGAACCCGTCGTTGGCCGCCGCAGAAAGGCCATCCTCGAGATTGTGGATGGCATCAGAGATCAGATCTCGTCGTTCGAGCTCCCTGGTTGGAGTTGGACTGCTTTGGCCTAACTGAGCCAAGGCCAAGAACGAACCGTAGAGGAAATTTTGGCTCTTCATGGCGAAACAGAAAGGATAAATGGTAGATAGGGTCTGAGCAGACGCGGCTGTCGAGGTGACGGACGCACTTGTTGTTTATGAACAGATTGATCGTGATGATCCAATTCAACTTACCCAAGGCATTGACGTGACGACAAGATCTCCCGTCGCCACAACCCACCCGTCGTTCATGTGCAATCACCACTACCTCCTAAGCGGGAGGCTCCATTCTCATCTTCGGGGCGGGCTACTCGCTGAAGATGGCAAGATGTGCTGTTTTTCGTCACCATAAGAAATTGCCGGGCCCGAGCAACGCGACGCACGAGTAGCGGAAATAAGCAGGGCACGCATATGTGCATGCGGAGCGACGGCCGTCCCGTGTGTCTTGCAGAAGCGAAGAGCCGCAAGAACAATCCGCAGGACATTCGGGCACTTTATCTCTGCGCTTGTCCACTAGATGGCGCCACGTTGCGGCGCGAAGTGGAGATGCTGAATCATTCAAGTGAAGATCTTCGACGCTGACGATCCTTGGTATGATGCAGGGTCGAGAAGAAAGTGATGATCGGCATTTTATAGGCTGCATTGGGATGTTGCAGATACAGCGCAGCGCGTGAAGCCGTGTGACGGAAGAGCTCGTCTCTCAAATATCTCCAGCGGAATCGTCCGGCTGGAATGCCTGAGGTGGTCATGATGATTCCATCCTGTCTTGATGGGAGGCGTGGGTCCGATGCATGGATGGACAGCAGCACGATAGGGCCCTGACAACTCAGGTTCCGCAGTAGATGGAAGAGATCGAATGGTCTTGTTTGTTCTGATGTCGGTCTCTTGTCACGCCCAGATTTGTGTTTCCATTCTTTGACTGCCTGAGGCATCATGCGCTTAGTCATGGCTTCGATGCTCCCGTCTTCCCGTGTTGCCCACCCGTCCGTCTGCAGCGTTCTTCCTTCTTCCAGCGAAGAACATTCCATGTCACGAAAAATTCCCGCATATCTGTGCGAGCACGTTGGAAATCCGTTCCCATTTGCAGGGGCATCCTCAATTCGAGGCTCGGTACCAGTTCGTTTGTGAAGACGACTTCCACCTCGGACCAGAGTCGAACGAATGGGTTCCCGATACTCATGGATCACTGCTGCTGGGTCCTCATTTAGTGCTGGTCAAGGCCTGAATGGCGGGAAAAAGCTCAACAGCGGATTTGATTACCTGCTGGGCTCCCTGGTATTGGACCTCACTTCCGAGGTCTAGACACAGTGCAGCCCTGCGTTTGAACATCACGCGATATCGGAAGCATATCACTCGACCTCTTGCCATGGCCGAACAAGATCATCACAATGGTCTACAATGGAGCGCATCGGAATCAACACCTTTTCGTTATCAAGTGTCATAATCAAACTGTTGCAGTGGACGTTCTGCAGCCCGTGGCACGTTCGATATGCAGACTACTAATGGCAAGGACAGTTGTCAGATTCTGCACAAATTGACTTCAACAGGGGCTTACACCTGTCTTCCGTGATGACCGCAATATCGATTCGTCAGAACCATCCATGTTCGCGGCCGCATCGGGCTGACGAGCAGAGATGAGACCATCGGTTGCGGCAGAAGACAACGTACAACCTTGCGCCGCTGCGAGGACGCATAACTACCTAGGTAGAGTCTGTCTTCCGACTCTTCCCATCGTGCCAATTCGTCTTGTTAAGTCACACATCTTTCAACTTTCTACCCTCATTTCTTCCACCACCGTCGTTACCGCAATCTATCAATATGAGGTTCGCTGGAGTCCTCCCCTTCGTCGTCGGCGCTCTCGCCGTCACCCGTCGTCAAGCAGCAGGAATTCCAGATGCCCTTGACGCCATCACCGACGCTACCACCGACGCCGGCAATGCCATCCAGGCCTTCAACGGTGATTTTACTGATGTGGCCTCCACGGGCGCCGCCATCCTCTCTGCCATCAGCGCCGCAGATGCGGTCGTTGACGGCGCTGACACGCTCACGTCCGATCAAGTCGTGGCTCTCCTCGATCCCACAAATCGATTGAACGCCGCCGTCAAGACTGCTATCGACAACACAATCGCTCAGCATGACGCCTTCGTGTCCGCTTGCTTTGCGTCAGAAGTTCTCCAGGCTCTCCAACAACAGCAGACTCAGTCTCAGGCGCTCGTTGAAGACATCGCGGCCAAGGCCGGAAGTCTGTCTGAGGCCGTCAAGAACGGTGCGAAGCCAGCCGCTGCTGACATCCAGCGAGGCATCGACGCCTTCGCGGATGCGAAAGCGTGTGACGCCAGCAGCACTGCCCCTGCCCCAGAGGCCACAACCGCCGCCGTCGCCGAATCTTCCGAAGCCCCAGAACCAGCCGAGACCACCGCGTCCTACGAACCTGTCCAGTCATCTGAGGAGTCCGCGGCAACCACGACCTCATGCACAACTGAGCACTATGCTCCATCTGCCGTCTCTACTGCTCCAGCCTACTGGACCAAGCCCGCACAGAACGCCACGTAAGTCCACAGCTCTCGCCTCGAACCTCAGCATCCTCGTGATCAACTGCTAACATTCTTCAAGTGCCACCTGGGCCACCGGCGCGACTAAGCCAACTGGATACCCTACCAAGTCAGGCAACGCCACTACCACGACCACCTCGCCGCCAATCGAGACCTACAAGGGAGATGCCAGCAATGCCCGCATTGTCTCCTTCGGCGCTCTGCTCTTCGCTGCCGTCGGTATTGCTGCCTTCTAGATTAGCTCGTCTGATGTGCAAGGCGTTGCGGTCAGTGACTCGCACAAGCCGAAAGAACATAACGAGGCAGGATGAATTCATTTCTTCTAGAGGATGAGAACCACTTCTCTGAGCCTTGAGACTTTGTATTAGAATCTCGTTCTTTAGTTAATTGCAACAATTGTCGCTGAGCTCGCCGATGACGATTTACAGTTCACGTTTGACGACAAGACTGGAGGTGGGATCGACGAAGTTCACGAGTCGGATTCGGGTCGGATGTACTTTACCCTGACTTCACCTGCTTCGTCATACCTTCGTAGTCTCGTTCGCTGGAGGTCGCTGGCGTTGCTCTTGCTACTGTGTGAGACGGGATTGTCGTAGTGTTGACTTGGCCTTATTGCTGTTGCGGTACGTGAGCTCCATCGAAGTCGCCTCTGTAGCGAGGCCCTGGCGACTACCGAGGATGTCAGCCGTTCTCCATCTGGAGTGGTGGAACCAGCTTATCCTCCTTTGTTCCAGAACCATCAAGGGCGCTTCTGACCATTGTGTAGCTTGACAGATCCTCAGAGTCCGAAACGTATTGGCAAACAGCACCATGTCGGCCTACCGCATTGACGTACCGGAGGAAAAGCTGGTCTCTCTGAAGATCAAGCTCGCTCAGGCCGAGTTTCCTGACGAGGTAACTTCATTCGACTTCCAATGTTGATTGAACCCTGCTAAGATCACTATGACATCTAGCTCGACGGTGCTGCCTGGTATGCTCTCACAAGTGTTGATGAAGGTGCTAGCCGCACTGCTGACCGCTTCCATCTTACAGGAACTATGGTGCTCCTCTGGCAGACGTGAAACGTCTCGCCCAACACTGGAAGACCAGATACGATTGGAGAGCTCAAGAGGTCAAGCTCAACGCGCTGCCCAACTACAAACGATCCATCAAAGTGGAAGGCTTCGGCGAGATCGATATCCACTATCTGCACCAACCTTCCGAGAACCCGAACGCCATTCCGCTCCTCTTCGTCCACGGCTGGTAAGTCCTCTGTCAGTCACCAGGCCATGAGCATTACTGACCACGTACTCTCACCTCCGCAGGCCGGGAAGCTACCTCGAAGTCTCGAAAATGCTCGCCTCCCTCCGCGAAGGCTCCAAGGGCGTCGCCTTTCACGTTGTAGCTCCATCGCTCCCCAATTTCGGGTGGTCCGCGGGCCCCAAGAAGACCGGCTTTGGCCTCGCCCAATATGCGGAGACATGCAACGAGCTGATGCAGGCCCTTGGCTACAAGAAGTATGTCACTCAAGGTGGAGATTGGGGGTTCTACATCACACGGTCCATAGGTCTCAGGTACCCAAATTACTGTCTTGCCAGGTAAGAAGGAAAAAGAAAATGAAAGCAAAAAGCGGAAAGCGGAAAGCTAAGACTATCGTAAAGTCACATCAACATGATTAGGGCATCACCACCAACGTTTGGCAAGCATCCCCTTCTGGCGCTGAAGCACGCTCTCACGCCGTACAGCGCTGCAGACAAGAAAGGTTTCGAAAGATCCGAATGGTTCCTGAACGAAGGCCAAGGCTACCGTCTCCTGCAAAGCACGAAACCGCAGACCATTGGTTATGCCTGGCAGGACTCCCCAGTCGCACTTTTAGCCTGGATCTACGAGAAGCTGCACGACTGGACGGACAACTACCCGTGGACAGACGATGAGATCCTGACGTGGGTCAGCATTTACTATTTCTCCACTGCGGGACCGGCAGCTAGCGCGAGGATCTACTACGAAGCAATCCACAGCCCGGCCGGAGCCATCTCGAGGGATCGCACGCAGCAGTGGATTCCAAAGGTGAAGCTCGGATTGTGCCATGCGCCGAAAGAGATCACCGTGATCCCGTCGACGTGGGCACGCACGCTGGGTCCCGTGGCGTATGAGTCGAAGAAGACCCGCAGTGGGCATTTCTTTGCGTGGGAGTGTCCTGAGGAGGTAGTCAAAGATCTGGTCGCCATGTTTGGCAAGGGCGGGCCGTGCTATCGCATCACTGGACCGGCAGCGAAATTATAGGCGACGAGGCGATAGGGGATTCGAATTCAACCGGAAAAGGACGTCATTACCATTACTTATCTAATGTCTCGGGAAACACTAGTCCCAAAATCTCGTCTAGCAGCGTGAATATCAAGTGGGTACTGCGAATTGTTGTTAGTATACGAAGGTCGGTTGCCATATCTCTTAAACTTACTTCAAACGCGGATTGTTCAGCATCGCAATAATTTTCCGGCCTACGCGCGAAGGTCAGTAAAGTCTCAGACATGTTCTGATGCGATGGCAAGCTTTGGAAGCCTTTTGCCGTTTCATAAACTCACTCGCCGCCTGGGCATTCGCCCTTCCAACCACACTGCCAGCCATATCTGGGATTAGATGAGACAGTAGTAATCCTGCCTCCTTCCTCTTCCGCGCCTTCTCCGCAGGCGTGCGAGGTACGGAAGCGGGCTTCAGCTTACCATCCGGCCACATGATCTCTTTCACCATCTCAAGCCAGCGAGTCATACCTTCGTCCTCGAGAGCATGGCGTGCCGCTTCTCGGACCTTGCGCTCGATCGTACCGCCAAGGAGCTGGTGAAGCACAACGACCACGGTCCGTCCACGGAGCCAGCTGTTGCCTTTTGACAGCTCGAAAGTCTCCAGGAAGAGATCGGCAATGGGCTTCACAAACGGCTCGACTTCTTTGATCTCGTAGGCGTTGAGTTCTGCTTCGGCCTCTGCTGCCGTGCTGGGATCCTGAGCTGCTGGATCTATGCTCTCGGCAGACGCTCCGCCGCTGATCTGAGACGTAGCTGCGGAGATTAGGTTCTGCCCAGCGACAGACAGCTGGTCCAGCACGGGTATGTTGCCGAGGAATTCTTCCATACCATCCGAGACGGAATTATAGATTCGAGTGACAAAGTCTTTCGCATCGACTTGTGTGCCATTGCTGCCATTCGAGGCGATGGCGGATTGAGAGAGAAACGCGCGCAGTTCACGGCTTCGGCAGATGGCAGGTACAAGAAGCAGAGACTTCAAGTATTTCTCCAACGTAACTCGCCGTTTCTGTAGGAAGTCCTTCTGCAGCGTAAATAGAGTCTGCCGGCGTGGGAAATCCAGTTCTCTTACTGAAGGGAATCGTGCCTTGAGTCTCTTGTGCAGTTCGTGGAACTGGCTGTATCTTCTTGTGACCGCCCAGGTTGCCGCCGGCATCTGGTCGCCCGCCTGTCGACGCACCTCGATGACATAGAGTGCGAATTCATGCCCATCCTCCTCCCGGCCGACCATGACAGACTTGATAGTCACGGCGGCTCGACCGTAGAGACTGTTGTCGCTTTCTTGCACAACATACTGCTGCTTTTGCATCTCCTTACGTTTGATCTCTCGGTGAAGACTTTGCTCTGATTTCCGAAGAATACGCAATTCGGCCGTGTTGTTCGTCAGCTCAGCCTTTGCGGTCAGCGAATCTAGCACACTTCTCTGCGCAGTAAGCCTTTCAATGTCTGCATTCAAGACATCGATAGCTTCAGCCAGGCCCAGATCGCCCGGCGCGGCCTCCTGAACCTTGTCGTGACCGTCCTCGACAGAATCATCAGAGTCTGCTCGATCATCCTCTGCGAATTTCTCTGCTTCCTCGCCGAATAGGTCATCCACGAACACGCCTCGACTCGATGGAGCTCCCACGAGTCCTAGCGAAGCGATGCTCTTCTTGCCGCCAAAGGAGCTGGCCTGACTAGGAAGTGGCGGTCGATGTGATTCCCCAAATAGAGGCCTTTCCTCGTCCTCATCCAATGATTTCCTGCCTGATGTCTCTGAAAATAATGACTCCCGAGTGTCGTCACCAACGATATCATCTAGCGCGAGTTGCATTTCTCTCACAGCCTTGGCTTCGTCCTGTGCCCGCTGGGCTGTTTCGCTATCAGAATCGTAGCTTCTCAAGCTTGAGATGGATTGCACCATCTTGTCCTCCTCTGCCTCCTCGCCAAACAGTGCTCCACGGCTGCCTCCCTCATCAAGAGATCGTCTAGGCGAGTCAGAAAAGAGACTGGCACTCGATCCTGTGCGACCTGTAGCTCTGAGATCTGTGGAGGACAGGACAGCTCGTCTGAGCTCGGGCTCCTTTTGCGAAGCGCCCATTGGTGGCCGCCACGCCGGATTTGGAGACGATGCGCGCTGGCGTGGACTTTCCGGCGACATCATGTCACTTCCTTTGGCCTCTGGTGCACCAAACAATGGATTGTCGTCAATCGCAAGCCATTTGTAGTACAAGTCTGATCGTTTGAAGGTGTCAAAATGGACGTTCTTCATGACGTTGTACACTCTGGTCTGTGTCTGCAATACGGCGCGCCGAGCTTCGACATAGTCCCGACCACTGGCATTGTTCCCGGCCTTCAGGTAGTGCTTGACCGGGTGAATCAACTCTCCAGGAGTCTGCAGCTCCGATTTTGATAAATATTCCGAATACATTTGTCCAATATCCATGCGATCTTGGTCGGCGGCAGCAGAAGGAGAAGGCTCGTCGAAATCACCTTCCAGAGGGCCACGAAAACCGTCCACGACCAGGTAAAATTGGACAAGCTTCATTAGTCGTTGACGATCCATGAACTCCATGAAATAGCTCAGACCTGCCGCGTCGTATATAACCTCTCTGAGAGACGCTTGGCGCTTGCGGTCTGCTGCCTGCTCATTGCGGGCAGGTGGCCGGACGGGCTGAGCAGGCGCAGGATTCGAGTCGAAATTTGAAGTAAGACTCGTGATCTTCTGGTCCAGTAGCCGCTTGCCAGTCTCAAGCCGCCGCAAGTACGCAGCGTCCTGACCATCGAGCTGCGAGTCCCGCCTGAGTTGGCTCATGATCTCACTGCGGAAGCGTCGTGCCTCCGTCAGTGTCGGAACTTGTCGAATAGCACGAATGAAGCGTTCAAATTGGCGCTCGCTGTCGTAGGGTCGAAGTCGCGGGAATTGGGCATTCCTTGTTCCTTGAGGCGAGGCCGGCGCGTGCTGATCCAGAGCTGCGCGAACCCTTCGAACAGTCTTTCGATCGTGCAGAGCTGCCCCTCCGATGTTCACAATCAATTGATTCCAAGTGTCAGGGTCGGACAACAGCAAGATGACAGGAGCGAGGACAGCGCAGGAGACGATTTCTCGTACCAGAACAGAGACAGCCGGGCTCGACTTCATATTAGCTGGTAGGACTGCGGGTAGGATCCGTTCAATGAGACTTCGCAGATACTGCTTCGCAGCCGGAGAGACATCTGTTGATGATAGGGAAGCCACCGTGTGCAGCTTCCCATTCCTGTATTTGCCTGCTATTGCCATGCTCAACTCATCGCTCTCAGTGACATTGTTCTCCAAGCCTTTTCCTCGGACCAGTCGCTCTGCGTCGTAGAAGTCCTTGAGATGAGCCGTCACAACCGGCAGTAATCTTGATATACCAAGCTCCACCACGTCAAGATCCGTAAGCCTGGCCGTGATCGAAAGAAGCACGGCCCGGATGCAGCGATCGATTTCATTCTGGAAGAGCAGTCGCTTGCTGATATTGCCGTACCAGCTGGTCACAAAGTCTCGAAGGATCAAATCCAGCAGTTCGTCTACCGCTTTGGAGAATTGTGTGGCCTCTGGGAAGATCGCTGGCCTCCGGTATTCCTCGCGGCCCTTCAACGCTGCCTTCTCTTCACTCCATGTTCCCGGCGCCACGAACGATGGCGCAACAGGTCCATACAGCCGTCCGCCATCGTCCTGCCTGTTTCTGACTCCTTTCGACGTGCTCGTTATCACATATCCCGCTCCGGCGATCGTGACCAGCACTCCGGCGAGGAACGCATGCGGTAGCCAGCGGATGGCGGGAATCCAGTCGGTAAGAAGCGCCCACGCGACAAATGCGACTATGGTCGATGCAATGACATACTTGAGGTCCAAGGGCATTCTCCGTACGCACGCTGTGTCGCGCGTACTGAATGCATTCTCCGGCGATGGTGATGCGATGTGCAATCAACCTGACGATGCGTTGGTCGCGACAAGCTTGTTCCGTCAACGCTCTAAGCCCAATCGGATGAAGGTGGCTTGTAACCGATGCGCACTGGCCAGAACAGCCTATTTGAGTATGGCGCGTGCCTCTTCAAACAGACTTCGGCACGAGAACTTGAGCAATTATACCTGAAAATGAATTGGGACATGTTGGCGGGACACGATCTCGTCGCGCCACAATGTTTTCTATTGAAGTCCATTCCGGAAATCCGAAGCGTAATCGTTGAAGGTCCTCCACAGCGCAACCACAGAACTCTTCTTGGCCTTCAGTCCGCCCACGTGTACCTCCGGCACCGCTTGACCCACCCTTTCAGCGTCCATCTTTGCAAGAATTTGCTCGATGCCAACCAGTCTCTTCAGCGTCTCCAGCATTGCTCCACCATACTCGAAGCTCAATATGATGGAACAGCGGACTGCGACTGCCGCCAGCCACTTCCTTGCCTCTTCCTCCTCGCCAACCCTACCACCATCTGCTAACCGATTCTCGTCAGATCGTGGATGGTACGGCGAATCTGGGTTGGACGATGCTCCTGCAATCAGGGTAATCCAAAGAAGAACTCCCGCCATATTACCCCAAGCATCGCTGAGATCGGTCCGAACCAGTGTGGATTTGATCAGAATGTGACAAGCGGTCGGATTCGCTTGCCGTTGAAAGCCAGGCATCTCGGAGAGCATCGGGGCTGCCTTGGACAGCGGTACTCTGTTCGATAGTGCAAAGGCAAAAAGGACAGCGGTCAGGCGAAGGGCCTCGAAAGCGAACAAATCGCTAGTGGTTCCGAAGTCATCGCATCGTGAGTCCGCAGAGGGGATAGCGAAGATGTTCTTGCACAAAGACTCCACATCGAGCGCCTCCTGCTGCCAGCGCTCATCGTCCTCCACCACTTGAAGCGGACTCAGATGCGACGTTCCGCTGTTCCGCACAAAGGCAGTGGTCAGAAGACGCAAGGTTTCAATCAGCCCGTAAGCTGGACTGTCTATTGACAGACATTTCTTGATTGTGTAGAACCCTGAGGGCCGACAGAAGAGTGGAGACTCCGGCAAGTGGCTGTCATCGGTCGGCGGTTTTGTACGATTTTGCCTAGCATAATCAACAAATTCCGTGTGCGGAATTGACTCTCGTAGAGCAGATATCATATACATGGTGCTACCAGCTGTCAGCTTCGTGTACTGCGCATGGCGAAATAGGAGCAGCGTACATGGTCGTCATGGAAGCAAGACTTCCATTCATCCCAAGTCGATGGAGACCACCGCGTTGCCGCACCAAATCGTGTAGTCCACGGGCGTGCATCGCCATGGTGAAATCTGTGCATCCCATGATCTCACTGTTCAGAAGGTGCAGCACAGACACGACTGTCGTGTCTGCCAATCTCGCGGCAGGATCGTCAAGTGCAGCATTCACCATACCAATGATCTCGCCTCTAACCTTCATGCGTTCCAAGGAACCAAATGGAGCCCGCTCATGCGGTGCTTGAAGACCACGTTGCATAACGTCGTCGTGCGACGCCGATATACAGATAGTGCTTAAGAAGGCATGTCGAGATTGGAGGATTGTCGGTATCCACCGTATGGCGATACCACGACTTCGAAAATTTCGGCTACCTGAAGTCATCATTAGTGATTGACAATCGTATGCAGTGTCTACACTTACAGCTCCATTTCAGCCTCTCCGTATCTAACAAAGGGTCTGTGAGGGTTGGCCATGTGTTGAACGGCTGTATGTTCGATCCGAGGTAAGAGCTCGGCGGCGGCGTGAGTGAGAGACTATGTCGCGGCTCGTCGTCTGGAGATCTCTTGGGTGACGGTTCGACTTCGACGAACCTGATCGCACGGGCAGCCTGCACCTCCTGTTGAGAAAGGCGACTGTCGTTCTGCTCGATTGAAGAAGCCACCAGATCATGACTCTCAGGGGATGATCTCGATATGTACCCACTGCCAAAGGCTAGCTTGTTGGCGGTCGTCTCTCGCGAGAAGATGTGCGTAGCTGCACTTTTGTTGACAGACTGTCCGACAGCGGACGGCGCTGATCGTTTGCGCTTTGTGCCTCCACTCGCGGCTCGAGTGACGCGAGAGTCCGTACTGCTGGGGTTATGTCGTTCCTTCTCGAGGTAGTCGTTCATGACATGCTTCCGATTCGCTCTCATCTGCTCGCGGTCTTTCAGCTTCGCCGGATTGTCGACAACAAAGAATCGGAAGTTGGCAGACTTCTTAACGACATCAGCCTTGGCTTTAGATTGTCGTGCTCGTGAAGGGTTCGCAGAAGAAGCCGCAACAACTGGTCGTCCACTGTGTTGCTGGCACGGAGTTTCTACGACAGCCAAGCTGCTCCTGCTCCTGCGATTGAGTGGTGAAAGCATGTTCCGATGACCTTCTTTCAGGCAGTCCGTTGAATGTGAAGCGTGCGCCCAGAAGTGCATATATCGAAAGGTCAATCCGCGCTGTCTCAATGTCTGACGGAAGCCTTGTGCGACGTATGTTTCTGAGCGTAGGAAAGCAAAAGCCAATGACCGATGAAAGCCTCGGGCGTATCGTGCCAGCGCTAGCTATGATATATCTCCATAGAGGAAGGAGCCAGGTCCGAGAGCAAAAGCGCAGGGCTTGGCCGGTATCAGAGTGGCTCGCGTACTGCTGTGCATCCTTCGCACAGCCGACCTCGAAAGCTCCACTCAGGGCAGGTTGGACTCACGGTTCGTATGGTGCCGTCAGATTGTGATATCACGAGTCGAATCACGCTTTGTTTGGCGGAATGTAGTGAGGTACAGATAGCTCACCGGTAACTGCTGTAGCTCGTGGATGGGCTTACGCGTGAGGTGTAGTTCCAAAGGGCGGTGGAGCTCAGCCGTAATCCCGAGCTTGCATATGTACACTGCCTTCGTGAAGCTGCACAGCGAAGGCGGAGTAGTGACCTGAGGCCACACACCTCTGTCACCTGCAGACACTGCCTGTCTGGAAGCTGTAGAGGAGGGACTCCGTCGCACCGGCGGCCTGTTGATGTGTCAGTGGTGAGATTGAAGTTCTTGGTCCGCTGGAGCTTTGCGTCATGGGCACAGCTTCGACACACCCCACGTCCGTTACCGGCGCGGAGCAATACAGGAAGACGAGTTTGGACCGATATACCGTGCGAAGCAGGAACATGTTTGATCAATTGTAAGAATCAAACACCATCATGGCTCCGAGCAAAGCCGAGATCGAGAGCTTCTGTGCATCTCTAGCGACATCTGATCCATCGCCATTCTTCGATCGCGTAAGTCTCTCGGGCTCCGCCAGGTTACGGTCTGCATCAATGCCGCGTCGTCTAAGCACCGCTAATGCTTATGCTCAGGTATCACCGTCGGTGGTATGGGACGTTTTGGGTCCGTAGCCCTACACCGGCTACCACTCCAGAGATCATGCTGACCGGTCACAGGTACCCACCCAGCAGCGGGCCACTTCACCAGCCTGGAAGACTGGAAGAAAGGCGCCCTCGGCGTCATCAATGATGTCCTCGCAGCACCGCTGCAGCTCAAAGTCGTCAACGTCGTAGGCGGCGGAGACGAAGACTGGGCGCTGCTCGAATTGGAAGCCAACGCAATGTGCAAGAACGGTATGGACTATCCCCAGCGCTATGCTTGGGTGATGCGATTCGACAGCAGCGGGACAATTGTGCAGGTACGTCCAATGCCGCGGCCCTTTAAATGCAGTCGGCGCTGACGATTGCGAACTTAGGTTAGAGCGTATCTGGATTCAGCTTTGGTGCAAAAGGCGGTGGACTCGAACAAGTAGAGGTGTCAGATTGCGTAGAAAATATCGGATCTGCTGCGGCATCTTCAGTATATGCAGCTCAACCGTTTCTCTGCCGTATCTTGGCTACACCTGTACTCCGACATCAACACCAAGCTCGTGCTCTCCAATCATGAAGCTCGGTAGATGAGCTTCCCATCAACGATCAGTCTTTGTCTTCCGGCGTTGCAAAGTAAGACTCTTCTCCCCGGTCGTATGTGATTCTCTCACTCAAAGAGAAGTAGTCGTTGCCTTGGCTTGCTCGATTCCTGGAAATTCGAGGACCTGGCGAAGCTACACGTCCGTTGAGCCCTGTGACTGGCCCTGTGACTGCGCTCGGACGGCGTATGTCACTGGCATCTTCGCTAATTCCATTAGGCGTACCTTTGAAGCCCGCTGCTGCGATAGTTGATCTCAGGATCCCGCCAGAGCCATCTATGCCGACCAGGAAGCGCGACAATTCCTTGCACAGCTCCCAATCTTGCTCATAGCCTGCCAAGCGGAGAAGCTGGGCGAACTCATGGATCTGGAATGAGTCCTGTTCAAAGGCATGTAGCACCAACAGGTAGCCAGCAGCCGTGTTGAGTTTGTTCTGCGCTAGAGACTGCTCAAAAAGCTCCAGAACAGGCGGAAGGTAGGAGAAGAGGGTTTGCCAGCTGCGTAACTCCGTCTTGCGGGTGCAATTGACCACGACGTCCAGATACGAATCGAAAGATGAGAGGAACGAGAGCACGGTAGGGAGTAAAGCGGTCTCTGGTGGCGATGGCGGATTGTCTACCTCAGCATCCAGTACATCGTGTAGTGTCACTTCCAATGCGTGCGAAAAGTAAGGGAGATGTTCGTAAGAGCTGGAGAGATGCAGTGCTGCCGGAGAGTTGTACTCGGTCAAGTGATGCCGCAGAAGCTGGGGCAGGAAAAGCTGCGTCCTCGGTGCATGGCGGAAATAGCTGAAGTTGACGTCTCTTCTCTGAACAAGGTCGGCTTCGACTCCAAGGATTATTCCCTTGCCAACCACTGTGGATAGCGGAGCGAAATCAAGAGGCACTGTGACGACAGGCGGAAGATCTCGTCCCAATTCTGATGGTGCGCTGGCCAAAACATCGTGAACGTCAGACCATACGTTGAAGCCAGATCCGTCGAAGTACCACAGCGAATCGCGAAGGCTATGTCCAAGATGTCCAGAGATCGGCAGGCCGTTGATATCCGGAGTGCTGGGATCCTCGTTCTGAAGAGACGCGGCGATGGCAGGATGATCCCGCAACAGGGTGTAATACTCGACGTTCTGCGCAATCACGCGCATGTCATACTTCAACTCCCCTTGCTCATTAGTGGAGGGCTGTAACAAGACCAGCTTGCCATCAACCAAGAAGAGCACCGCTGCAGTCGCGACATCTTGAGATGGATCGCCATGCTCTAGCTGATCCTCTGGTAATATCCAGCTGATCGACCGGACTCGCGGCGGAGCTCTGATGATCCCGTGAAAGCCAATCTGCCCAACTTGAACCAGCTTACTAGCAGAAGCCGTCATCACCACAATATAGTGCAGCAACGTGTTGTCGTACGTATAAACCAAAAGTGAGTCAGTACCGGACATTGTGGTTGATATCGCAGGCGCTGGTAGCTTCTCGGTGTGCTGAATGTTGTTGAAGTCCAGGGACTTTTCGCGAGAGTACAGTCGAATCTCATAGCGATTGCTCGCCTCGACGGATGCAATAAGAACGTGATGATGCCAGCACATCCCACCACGGACGGCGAACTCTTGCTCGAGCTGTGTGTCATCGAATGTTCTCCATCGACCACTCGAAACGCTGTAATGCGCGAGTCCGCGTCGACCTGCCACTGCGATGTACTTTCCGTCAGGCGACACGACCGCAGCTTTGATGGGCCATTGGTGCACCAGATAATGAGCTGGAATCTGCACTGTCTGCCACATTGGCATGTCCGATGGTAGAGATGTCACGTCTGCGACATCATGTCCCTTGTAGACCATTACGCTGTCGCTGGAATGTAGTAGGCCCCTTGAGATGTTGGCGGGCGTGAAGCAGCCCGCCGTCGCGTTTCGTGCCATGTCCAAGACCCATATTCGATTGTCGGCACGTGGCAGAAGGGCCAGCTCACAACCACCCCCTAGCCAAAGAGCTCCTTGAATTCCCCGCAGCCATTTCTCGTCGTTGGCTTGCAACTGCGCTTGGTCTGCGCTGAATGAGCTTGCGCACAGCTTCCCATAGACAGTCCAAGTCGCCCAACCATGCTCATAGCCAGCAAAGAGACAGTAGCCGTCCGGTGACCACGCGAGACATGTAAGCTGTCCGGTCGTTGTAGAGGCGATGTGCAAGTCGATCTTGTGCGAGAGCGGCACGTTCCCGAAGTAGTCTTTCACAACGTAAGCATCTATTTGCCCATTTGCACAACCTATCGCGATGAGCGAGAACCTCGCGTTGATAGCCACTTTCTTCGCGGCAGCCTCGTCTGTTTCTGGCTCGCGGAAGCAAAAGCCTTGGAAAAAAGCCTTGGGGTCTTCGGGGTCCACCTTGCTCTCGCTGCGACGTTGCACCACGAAAGCTCTCCCATCATCCGTGATCCAGGTACTCAGACTCATCGGTCGATCGTGGAGCATTTCCACCACACAAGCTTTCCGTCCAATCCATGGCATGCGGCTCACAAGTTCAGTACTTGTCTGCGATGAGCCGTTGTCGGCGACCCACTTGATGCATTGCAATGCCGCTGGCTGTTGCGTCGCGACGATCAACTCATCGTCAAGTGCAATTGCTCTGCTTATCCCGGCATCAATCCTGATGACCATACGGAAACGGACATTGACCTCCCGGATGCCATCGCCTTCAGCCGGAGCGACTCCAGATGCGGCCACGCTGGGTTTCCTCAAATTACTGTATCCGTCTGTACTGGCCTTCCGCGCATGTCTGGAGGACTCGGGCAGAACAGTCTGATATACCCGTGCAGATGGATCGGTCGCAAGAGAGTATGTGATCAGATAGCCAAGCGTAGTTTGAAGAACTATGATCAGAGCGTCCGGTCTCAACAGCAGCGCAGTGTTCGGACCGTATGTCTTCATAGATTGAGGAGAACGCGTCACAGTAGCAAGGGCTACGGTAGGCTTGGTTTGCCAGACGGTCAACGAACATCTTGTGATTGTAACGAATACACTCCCGCCTCGCGAGATCTTGATATCCAATATATCGTGCTCCTCTCTTTTTGCATTCGCGATTCCTCTCGCACTCCTGAGTCTGGTCTTCCCATCTTCCACATTGTGATCGGAGGCATTGGTGCCATTGGTCTTCAGCTCGGCCGTAGCGTTGTGCTCATCGTCGTTGGGTCGGATAGGAGAGGAGATCGCATCTTCGTTATCGCCTAGCCCGTCTCCAGACTGTGTCACGATTGTTTCCGGCAAGGCATGCTTCGACAGGGCGTAGACATTCGGCGCCCCGATCGGCCAGTACATGGCAGGGTCAAGAAAGCTGTCGGTGGCGCATTTGGCACCTTCATCGTCCTTTACCAGCAGTCCAGAACCATCTGTTCCAGAACGGCGTGAGAAGGAGGCCGTGAATGTGAAAGACTCCGGTGAGGTTGAAGCAATTGATAATTGTCGAGTCGAGACCAGGAAGGCGCCTGTTCTGATGATCGGCCCGTGCCGAGCTGTCCGAATGTTGTCTGATTGCACAAAATCGACCACGACCTTTGCTGCAAATAACCCAGTCGCGACGAAACAAGAACAACGCAAAGGTTCCGGAGACTGCCACACAACGACATCATGGACGACTTCGCGAGCGACACCGATAGCGATTACACAAGTTACTGGCGAGACTGGGTGAGTACTTCTTTCTGTTTGCTGTTGGCCTAGAAGATTGTACTTTGGTCTTGGACTATCTGGACGCCTCTGTATCGCGCAAAAAGATCTGCATCATCATCGCGACACATTTCGGAAAAGCGTCAAACGCTCCGTCGTGACTTCTGTACCACGGCTGAGTCCTACACTATCGCCATGGCATCACTTCGCCGGAGAGGTCTTCATGATCTAATTGGTATGCCAGGGGAGTACATCTCCTGGTTCGATGCCACTGACTGTAGCGATGGCGATGACAAATTCCACGATCCCAAAGATGCCACTCCCCACGCCGACGTGCCTTTGATTGATCAAGTCTGCCACGGGATGTGGACAAAACCGGTACCCAGCGCTAATACATTCAACAGTTCATATCATCACGGGGCAATGAGTACTTCTGCGAGATCGACGAAGACTACCTGACGGATCGCTTCAATTTGACTGGACTAAATACGGAAGTTCAGTACTATCAATACGCCCTCGACTTGGTCACCGATGTCTTCGATATGGAAGTGGACGACGACATGCGAGAACAAATAGAGAAGAGCGCCAGGCATCTTTACGGACTTGTACATGCTCGTTATGTGGTGACGACTAGAGGGCTTGCCAAGATGGTCAAAATCATTCTCATGTCATCCCATTCTGCAATTTAACTAACATCGGTCCAGATGGAGAAGTACAAACAAGGCGTCTTCGGCAAATGTCCGCGGGTGATCTGCGAATCGCAACATCTCCTACCCATGGGCCAACACGACGTTCCCAACACCTCGCACGTCAAACTCTACTGCGCCAAATGCGAGGACATCTACAATCCCAAATCTTCCCGCCACAATTCAATCGACGGCGCCTACTTCGGCACCAGCTTCCACAACATCCTCTTCCAAGTCTACCCGGCGCTGCAACCGCAGAAGACACAGCGTCGATACGAGCCGCGGATCTACGGCTTTCGAGTCCATGCCAGCGCGGCGCTGATGAGGTGGCAGGAGGAGAGGAGAGAGGAGATGAAGGATCGCTTGAGAGCGAGGGCGATCGAGACAGGGTTTGAGGATGAGGATGAAGGCGAGGAGGAGATCGAGAGTGAGGAGGATGAAGTCGATGAGGAGCAGGATGGGATCGATGATATGTTTGAGGGTAACGCGCGGATGCAGGCGGTGCAATGATCGATCATGGGAAGAGTATATCTTTACAGAAGAAGTATACGCCAATTTGACAGCCTTCACCGAAGGAAACAATGTCAAGTTACGAGATGGCTTGGACGGCTATTTCGGGTTGGTTTTCAGCGAAACTGGTACGGGGGTCGAAGGAACGAGTGCTTTGCGAAGGAAGACACGCAGTTTATCTACGAGACGGCGCAATCGAGGGTAAGACAACTCCGAGTGTGAGATGGCTATGAGTACCTTCGTACGACGAGAAGAGAACCCACCTGAATGAGAGAAAGACCCCGAGCGTACCAGAGAGGCTCGCGATGCCCCGTGTGCGATCGCCGTCGCTCCACGCCTTTGTCGCTGTTGTGTGACCACAATCCTTCCGCGGATTCTATGTGGATGCGCCACAGCTTCATCCGTGCGGCCCTGCATGGCATTCCACCATTCCAAGGCGGCTATTTTCACCGGTCGAGACTTTGTCACGATGTGCAAGACATAAATGCCAGCAAGAGCCTCCAGAAACCAGCCCACTCCAAAACTTTGGCGCGGTGAGGCTGAGGTCGAAAGTCTAGCCAGACATGAAGCTCCACATCTTCGCCGTCTCAGCGATGCTCATCGCTCCTATTCATGCCGCCGGTGTCAAATTCGGCAACGATTGCGCCGGCAACGACAAGAACGATCGCGGGTGTGAGGAGAAGGGCGGTCATGTCGTAAGTAGCCTCGCGGTCTTGAGAACGAGATCGTCCTCGCCCGGAACAAGCGCACCTGCTTTCTTCGGCACAGTGTCCCGTCGTCTAACAAGCAACATCCAGATGCTATGTCAGAGGCTCTGCATGGCTCCCGGGAGGGGTGGGCAGGCCGTCTGCTCGACGACTTGGCGTTACGGGAATAACTGCCCGCCGGAGGGAAAGCATTGCGTCAACGGGTACTGCGTCAAAAACTGAGGGCTGCGAGTGGGAATTTCCTGCAGTTGGAGCAGAGGATCCAGCACAACGAAAGAAGGCAAAGATGTCGCACATATCAGCGATGACACAGAAAAATTGGACATTATCGTCAATTGAGTCTTGCTCTACCGATTCATTTCCAGTATTTGACACGGAATCTGACAGCAGCCGAAGTGTCGATGTAAAGCAGCGAGATGATGATGAATCAAGCGTCAAGTAGACCTGAAGAGCCACCCGGCCACCAGTCAAATCGACGCATCCGCACATTGCTCCCAAACGCCCGAGTTTGCTTCCTGAGCACCCTTCGAAACTCTCGCCTCCAGCCACGAAAGCGCCTCGCCGACACAAGACTTCAGTTGGCGACACAGGTACCCTCGACGCAATGTTTGTTCTGTGGCGGGCAGTCGACGTCCTTCTGCCAAGTCCAGGGGCAATTGGGGTCCTGGGTGTCGGCCTGCTTGCAGAGCATCTAAAAAAGTCTCGTCAGAAATTGAAGCTGAATGGAACACTGGAGCGTCCTCGACGATGCAAGACAAGCATTGGGAGGATCCGGGAAAGACTCACTATGTGACCTCCATTGTACTCACACTCCCGAACGTTCATGTCGGCGCTGGTACAGGTGCTGTCGGGCATGACACCAACGGCCAAGGTTGGTGCGATGAGGCCGCCGATTGCGGCAAGGGCGAAGACTTGGAACTTCATTGTCGTTATGAAGTGTATCGCTGAAGCTGAGCGGCCGAACTTGTGTTGGTGGACTGATGTTTTTGGAGTTTCTGAAGCTGGAGTGATGAGGTCTGGTTTGCGGTTGGAGGTTGGGGGACTTCGCTGCGGTTATATGTCTTTGAAGATCAGCACATTTACGTCAACTGATTGATGGAGTGGTCCTTGCAAGGCTCGAGCAAAGATGAGTTGTACGCACAGTCCAAGCACCGCAGAGCTTTGCGTGTAGGGATCATGGCTGTTTGACAACCACAGATAGACGAAAGTGATGAGAAGGGAGAATTATGAGCATGAGCACAAGCATGAGCATGCGGACCGCGTTCGTTTGGAAAATTGAAAGTCGCTCGAGAATGACTGCTGGCTGGAAGGCATCGATGGAATATAATGTTGGGTACCCAAAGGTTGAATATCGTGCGGAGCCGTCGGAAAGGCACAAAAGCTGCAGAGAAACGACCAACTGAGGCCAGCTAAGCGCAAGTTGCGCCATGTGCAACTTACTCACTGGAAGCAACATGCCAGATGCGTCGCACCAGGTGCAAAATGGCCAACGACATCGGCTGCGGACGATTGGCTGAAGTTGCGATGCGCCATGTCTGGTGCTAAGGTCAAAGCTGATGCTCAAGCAGAACGTGAGCCGTCTGTATCAAGGGACTGCATGATTGCTGTATTCATTGCGGCCAAGAAATGTAGCCGCAAAGACCCGATAAGAATATGTTGAGTCTTGACGATGTTTGGAGAATGCCAGTGACCCTCGAGTAGACGGTGGCGGATATGGCTCTCGAAGGATGATCCTTGTGCTGGCTTCCTTTGTCATCCGGCTTCGATCGAAGATGCCGGAAGGTTGTCATGCGAAGGTCTATTCTCGATTCGAGCGACATCCGGCATCCTTCAGCTGATGAGCGGTCGAAAAATTGCTGGCGTGTGTAGCATGGTATCTTGGCTGTTGCACCAGCATATGATCTGCCCCTGGCCCCTATTCCACCAATGATCTGCATCCACGCTCGCATTTCGACCATCTTGACCGTCAACGTAGCCCTTCGCCGACAGGATAGCGTCTTCACAGCTCAGGACACTTCTCCATTCAAGCTCTGCGCTCTTCCATATCTACATTCGCTGCTGAACGAATTCGTCCCTGGCACTTCTTGCTTCCAAAAGTCCGCGGGACACATCTGCATGTCCACTCTGTATGTTCCAACAACTGTACACTGTTTTTACAAGTTCTGTCATAATTCACTCAGCCCATCTGTCTGCTTCGTGTTTCGCTCGCACCTCGTACGCCAGTGCTTCCAACTCTTTGTTTGAGGTCTCACTCAGCCGCCATCATGTGCTTTGGTCAACTTTGATGGTCTGGAAAATTCCACGTGGCTCTCCCACTTCCGGTACGATCGTCGTCCAATTGCAAGGAGTTTGGCGATTGGCCGGATCACCGCCGACACATTTCGAAGCGTGTACCGCAACTGTCCCCCAAGAAAATGGACCGCAATTTAGACGTGCTGATGATCGATGTCGTCTCCTTCGGCGTAGCTGACCCACCCCGCGTTGGGCCTTCGTGCGGACCACACACCGCTGTGAAGCCAATGCCTGCGCCGGGAAATGGCGTGTCCTTTGGCATTGTGACTCCAAGCTGGTCTGGGTCCAGCATGGAGTGAGCCGCAGCAGGATGGTCACATTCAAGACGCATTGACGAATCCTCCGTGGCTGTAAGGATCATGCCAAGCTTCTTGCTTTCCTCGGAGGTCTCGGGTACCATCTCTATGCCATGCACTGTATGAACAAAGCAGATGTCCATCTATCTCATCGTCTCGTGTTTTGCGTCACTGTTGATCCGGTACAGCAAAGCGATCAGAATTGCTGCAACTGGGGTCCCAAAAGCATGAAATTCTCGGTGAAAGTGTCTCCTCCAGAGGCCCAGTCAAGTGTTTCAACGAAGACGGCCCACTCTCCGTCGAGACCATTGGGGCGGAGATTGAGATGCATCTGCACCTTTTCATTCGGCAGATCGCCGCCAAAGCTGGCGCTGTGGATACGCTTCCATTCGGGAATATCCTCGCAAGTAGCAATCTCTTTGCCGCAGTCTGCTTCTTCGAACGCAACGCAGACTTCTGCAGTGCGCAACGAAGTGTTGACATGCCGGATGCCCTCCTTGATGGGCAATTTGCTTAGATGCGATAGAGCCATATGACGCAGCCTCCCATCCCGACAGTGCGTTGCGATGAAGAAAAGTGGTTGGACGAGGCCTTCGTCGAGACTGATTGCGAAGAAGCGCTTGTCCGCGTTGTCGCTGCTCATGATGTACGAGCAGATGGTGAGGATGTCCTCGAATTCGGCGAGGAAAAGGTCGAATCGGCAAGCCTCCGCGTAGAGGCAAGTCGATGCTAATATGCGGTTCATCTTGACTCGACTGCGGAGCATCCCAAGTCCGAGCTGCTCGCGTGTGGAGAATTTGGCAGTCGGCTTGTGCATGTACTCCCATAGGAGACGATCAAAGTTTAGGAACGTTGCTTCCAGCTCCTGCGCCTTGGCGATGTGTTCGAGAGCGATGTCGCCAACGCTTTGGAACCGGTGGTTGTCTGCAACGGTCCGCATGAAGTGATAGAGTCGGCTCGACCAGGTGTTAACAAGATCGCGAGCCTGTGTCAAGTCGTGAAAGGAGGATGGCAGGACATTGTCTGCCGCGCTGAAAAAGGAGAGACCAGGAACCCGAGAGCCCAAATACATGGTCCCTTGCAAGTCCATTCGCATGATCGCTCGCACCAAACTGGGATTGACTTTCCGGGCATCAAGAGTCCCGTTCTTGGAGTTGAGAAGCTGAATTGCATTTTCGACGTGCATCAAACATGGAACGAATGCCTCCCGTAAAGCTTCGAAGTGGATGCATATCAGAGCGCAGACGAGCACGACGTCCAATGATGCATTGCCACTTTGCATCAGCGACTGCATTGCACTGAGTGTCTTGCCGTATTGCTGAGTAGGGTAGCTGGCCTTGACCAGACTGCCGTTCACGTTTTCGTCGCCAGCGTTGGACAAATGCTCGTGGAGGGATCCCAGCGCATTGACGGCATGTCTGACGGCAGGCTCGCTGTGGCTCAATTGCAGCACGATTCGGTCCCAGACAGAGTCCTGAAAATAGCCAGACACGGTCGGCGCAGTCTTGGCTCGGAAGAAGTCGAAGGTCCTCCGTTCAAAGGCATCTGTGGAGACTCCGGGGACGAGTGCCATGGACAGAGATTCGCTTCCCTTGGGCTGCTGCTTCTGCTCGACCAGGTTGGTATAGCCATCGCATTTGCGGCCAGTGGTGGTACATCGTTTACAGTACGGCTTTCCTTCGTCGCATTTAACCCTTCGAATTCTGAATCAAGAAAATTGCGGTCAGTCCAATAAGATAGGCACATGAGAGTATGTGTTTAGGAAGGTGGTATGACATTATTGCAGGGTTGTGTACATGGAGATTGATCTGCGAGACAGGGAAGGGTGATGCAGGAAACAGCAAATAAATGCATGTGAGAGAATGTCCTCGGCGGCACGTACTTGCATGTGATGCAGCCCGTCCGTGTTTTGGGCGCATATCGCCGCTGTTGGCCGGGTCGACGTTCGATGCGTGCAAGTTGCTTGTCGCTATTGCTGATGGCGCCGGTGGTATCGCTGCTGGGAGAAATGCTCCTGGGGCTATTATTGCTGTCGTCGCTAGTGCCGCTGGTGTGTGATCCGGCGCGCGGGCGGTCAACCACGACCGTCGTAGTTCCGGCGAGCATGGCAGTGATCCATTGATTTGTTGGTTTACCAGATGGCTGTCTGCGGGCTTGCTGGCTCGTGGAGGCGGGTGCGAGCGCACGAGGATGCAGCGGAATATGAGGGGTGCACGAATGGACGAACCAAGGCCTTGGACCTTCGACGCCCGCGCCACCGGATCTTTGGACGTCTTCGGATGTGGGGGCAGCGGAGGTGCTGACTGTTGCCATTCCGTGGGCCCTAAAAGAAATAGGTAGCGATCACAAACGGCAAACGGCCCGGGTTGTAAGCTGGAGAAAACCTTGGAAAGATCGACTTCCGGTATTGATGCTGGCGGTATTGATGCTGGGTCCTGTCTCTTGACCATTTGAACGAAGCCGGAACAATCTTGTAGATTGATGAAGGGTTATGCAGACTACCTTTGAGCAGTAAGCCCGTCGACTCGTCTAGTTGCAGCCGTATTTGCGTTACAGTAGTTCTACCTTCAACTGACCGAGCCATCAGTCATTTTATGCGTCGTCTGGTCCGGCCGGGACGTCGGAGTCACATGTCAGAGTCGCAAAACCCTAATAAGCACGAAAAGCCTCGGCCGTCGATCATCCATGTCGGCAGATTGCGCGTTCGCGGGGTCCGCTCGTGTGTGTCACGAAGTAATATACAAAGAGTATGTTGTACAGCTATCATATCCGTTTACATTTCGATCCGGAGAATGTCCAACTTGTTCTGTCTGTCTTGTGCCACGGGTTCAGGACTCGAAGACATAGCGGAACGGGTCTCGGGAAGCTTTACATCGCTGACTCGCTCCCTGTGTGTCGCGCCGAACTGATGGACGAAGTTGCTCGAACACGGAGGTTCGATTCGACCTTCCTTGAGTATTGCAGATCGTAGGCCCCCAATCGTCGTTATTAGTTGTCTGAACTCTGCTGGAGCTGAGATAATCCTTGTAAGCTGCACGCGGCACACGCGAGGCGCCCCTCACTCCTCTTCTGTCTTCGTTATCGGTTCGGTACCTGACTGGATCCTCCTCGCTCTGTCTTCATCCTCGGATGTGAGCTGGAATGATCGCATCCGACTGATAATGCGTTCGTCAAAAGCCATCGGCTCAATGATGACGCTTTCTTCGTGCTCCTTTCGCGGCTGATACGCCGTCTTCCACCAGTCTCGCTCTTCAAACTCCAGGACAGCCTTCTGCTCGGGGACTTCCTTCGGTGTGTCAGAAACGCTGTCCTCGTCAGCCTCTGCGACGGTCCCATACGGTCGATGCGAAGCGAGGATCGCGGTTGCGACTTGACGGCCAATGTCATCGGCAAGCTTTCGCCGGGTCAGGAATCGGTACATTCGAATTGGTGTGTTTCTGATCCCGAGGAGATGTGGCATTCGAACACCCATGCTGGGCCCGATGATCTCTGGCGTTGATGGGGCCAGCGTGGCATTGGGATATTGCTCAGGAAGGATAGGAGACGGCGGGAATCGTCTCTTTGGCTTCTCGGCCTCTTCCTTCTTCTTCTTTTCTTCTTCCTTCTTCTGTTCTTCGGTCTGTTGCGCAGGTTTCGGTGATGCCTCTGTGCCAGGAGCTCCAGTCGACGACTTCCCATGTTCTTCCGGAAGCAATTCGGACAACTTGTTGACCGTTGCACCGCTTGCTGCAGATTCTGTGGCAGTATTCGCTGCTGCCGATTTATCCGTAGCCGTAGATTCCGTCTCTGGCTCTTTGGGTAGATCCGGCGGGCCTAGATATCCCTCATGTAAACCTCTGATATACTCTTTCCATGTGTGTCTCCCAATGACAATATCACCACCAACCCCATCCCATGTTTTGCTACCATTCTTTTCCCGGATCGACTCGATGGTGAGCTCCCCATCGTCCTCCACGGGCTCGCCTTCTCCCTTCCTCTTCCTCATCTTCCTTATCTTGGTCGCAGTCTTGTGCCTGACATCGCCCTCCTTTCGTCCCTCGACCACATCCCAATCCATAGCTGCTGCCACCAACACTGGCTTGATGTATGCATGAAAGTGCTCTCTCGCACTGCGAAGGCCATCTCCAGGCGGCGCGGATAGATAGATTGTGACTTTTCGTGGTGCAGTGTGTGGGTCTAGAGGTTCCTCTGCGATGGGAGCGACCAGATCGCACCACTTCTTGCGTAGCCGCTTCGTCTGCCATTTGTCGTAGATGACGCTGCCTGCGAAGGATCCAGTGACTGTCCAGAAGATCATCCAATTTCGCGATGGTAGTCGAATCCTTGGAAGACCTGTCAAGTCATCAGCACAGTAGCAACCAATTCATCACAAATTATCCCTACCCATTGCCTTGAACGCTGGATTCTGCTCCGGGATGGGTTTCTTTGACGCTGTCGCCGCAGAACCATTGCTCCCAGCATCGACTTTCGGAGCCCCAGAGCTGGCACCCGCTGCGTTTTCAGCAGCAGGCGTGCTCGGCTTGTCGGACATTGTGGAGTTGTGGTTGCGAGGTTGAAGTATTGACCAGACCCAACGCCAAAAAGTTTCTGGGCCGGATGTCGGTGGACGCGCCAAAGACCTCCGAGCTTCACATGGCAAACACGTGACCAATGTTGAGGTAAGGTACCTCACTACCTTACGCTCGAAAGCACAAGAGATTCTTTTTGTCGATACACTAGACTCGCAAGCAGGGGTATTCTGTCTCGACATACTACAAGCTCATCGTTTCGCAACTCATCGTACTGCAAACTTTTACCCAACCGTGACCATGGCCTCATCCCCATTGACACTTTTTGCCGCCCCCAGTACTTCGAGATATCGCGCGTATGGCACTGTGAGTCGTTGCAGATCTCGGTGCTTGCCCAAGACCATGACGACCTCTCGAAGTAAGTCGACTCGCTTCCAGCCAACAATCTCATCATCGTCCTCATCCTTTCCGCTCCAGTCAACTCCTGCGTCCGCGTCTTCATCCTCAAAAACTCGTCCGACTAGGCCTCGGAGAAGTTCTTCGACTTTCCCTCGCAGACCTTCCGCGCCGATGCGTTTTGCGTAAACGATGAGATATACACGGAACTCGTCCTTCGATCCGAGGGTCTGGGCAGCCACCAGCCGATTCTCAAGATGGGCTACTGAGACGGCTGATTCGAAGCCCTCAAAGCCCTCAGCCGAGAGGAGCTGTTTGACAAGGCGTTGAAGGAAGAATGCGCGACCCTTGATCAGAGCTTGTGAAGTGGTATTCCGTTCGAGGAGTGGGATGATGCCGGCCGAGATATTCTCGGGGTTGATTTCGTCCAGAAACGAAGGACCATCGGTAGATTTGGACGCAGCTCCTTGCTTAGCAGTGCTGGCCACTGCCGAGACGCTGGTGTCGGTGGTGTTCCAATACTGCGAGCCAACCGCCCACCAGGCTTCGCTCAATCGCTGCCAGGTAAGCATATCAGGGTTGTACGAGAAGCCATCACCGTTACTCATCGCAACGACAAGTCGGCCTTGGCTGTTCAGGCGGGCAAACATGAGGCTCGGGCCTGCTGTCAGGTGTCCCTGCTGTGTTTGCGAGGACATGTCCAGTACAGGCGCAATATGGAAGGGTGGGTGAGCGACTGCTCTGTTCTTGATGTTCCAGATATAGCACTGGCCAACAGCCGTTATTGCTGAGAGCCACCAACCTCGACTGTCAAGTATGACGGGCTGAGCTTCCAATATGAGAGGATTCAAAAGTCTTCGACCGGCTGGAGTCCACAGATGCAGCGATCCGTCCTCACAAGATGCAGCCCAGAAATTTCGATTTCCTGCCACAAGTAATACGGCTCTGGGAATGAAGTCCTGCCATAATGTCTGACCTCGTCTTGATAGTGTGATTCGTGTCGGCTCCCGGTCCTGTGGTCGTCCCGTTCGAGATGGTCCTGTGGCATTGCGTGCTTCAAATACAAGAGCTGAGTCGTCTTCATCGCTACCGTTCATTTGCGGTTCGGCGCCGTCCGCGGTGTTCTTGTTGGGATCGAGTGGTCGTGTGATGACAGCGCGCACCATGGGCACTGCCAGCCTCACCTGGCTGACTGTCATGCTAGGGTTGACAATGGCTGGTCTCAAGACTTCGGGAATTTCAGCCGGGCGTTTGGCAGCTGTGGCGGCCGTCGCAGGTGCTAGACCAGCGTCAGTATTGTGCACGATTGGAGTGGCGCCATTCTGTTGCACTGCGTGGACACGCTTCTCGTTCGCCCTCTCTTCACCATCGGCATCGGTCATCTCTGCGTACTTCCGCTTGTTGCCCATCAGGAGACTGGCAAGCCCGCCTTTCGGAAGTCCGTCATATGGTTTGCTGAGATCCAGGATCTTCACTGGCTCATCGTTCGCAGCGCCTTGTCTGACGGCTGCTTGCATCTGCGGACGAGGCAAATTCGCTTCTCCTTGATTTGAAGATGAAAGCAGTAGTGGCGCGACTCGCTTCTTTCCATCTTTCGTGATTGTGACCCGTTGCTTGAGTTTGTCAACCCTTTCGACTTGTGGATCTTTTGGAGGAGCTGATGCAGGTGTTGTGCCATTCGCGCCGTCCTCCGGGACCACGCCATTAGTCGCTCCTCCCTCGGCGCTGTCCTTCATCTGGGTATCGCCGTTGACAAGTGTCCCAGCGTGTGCTTGAGCGTCACCCATCAGCTCTCCCATACGCCCTTCCACGCCCTTCAGCTCACCAGCCTTACTGCCTTCCTCTAGACGCAGGGCATCTGTGTTCTCGACAATTCCAACTCTTCTCCCTGCACCATACTTCGCTAGTGCTTTGTCATAGTCGCCGCTGGGTGCCGGGTATCCTAGCTCCCCTTTTTCGAACACAAGTGCTGCGATCATGCCGTCCAGAGAAGTCAGGTACAAAGTCTCACCATCAGGACCCCATGCCAAATCGGTGATTGACTTGTGGCTCAGCTCGGTCGTGGTGACAAACGGCCGTGGAAAACTAGTGTTCCATACACTCAATGTCTTGTCTTGCCCCGCGCATGCAATTACAGTGACTGCTCCAGGCGAGACGTAGTCCTTCGGATATGGCAGCGGGGGAGGAGGTTCTCGGCAGAACAGTCTTGGTGAAAATGCGCAGACTTCCACGGGTCCTTCGTGTCCGATGAGATTGATCTCACTGTCCCAGCTACCTCTATTAATGATAGCCACAGAGCTCACTGGACCATTGACAGCGTTGGCGGCCGCGATGTGGGCACCCTCCGGACTCCAGGAGCAGCGACGAAAATAGGTCGTCAATGGTGATGCGCTGAAGGGCGCTGTCACTGTCGTCTCTAGTGTGAAGTTGCTCGACTGATCGTACGCGGTTGCGTTTGGCGGCGGAGAAGTGAACCGATAGATCTTGATACTGCGATCGTCGCTCGCAGTTGCAAAGTATTTGTTCGCAGGGTCGAATGTTATGCCTTTGACGTGCGACTGGTGCTGTCCAAGCGTCTTGAGTTTCTCGAACGTTGTCCCTGACCACACCACGACCTTGCTATCCAGTCCCACCGATACCAAGATGGAGCTATCACAGCTCCAGCCCAAATCTTGCACATCGTTGTCATGTCCGATCAACCTCCTGAAAATGCGCCAATTCTCTGCTGGTGGAGCTTCCTTGCTGCCAAACGTGGCATGCTGCGGCGCTCCAGGATCCAGTGTGTAGATACATACTATTTTGTCGTCCGCGCCGGATGCGAGGTATTTGCCATTTGGACTAAAGCGCACCGAGTGCACGGTCCCAGAGTGGTAGGAGAGGGAAGCCAGCTGTCGAGGCTTGGTGTAGGATGGATCGGATGCGTTCAGAATGGCGTCCGTTGACCATATTCGTACGTGTCCATCGCCGGCCGCTGTCGCCAATCGTGTTCCGTCGGGAGAGACATGACAACTGTAGACTTCATGATCTTTCTTCTCTCCGCCATGAATTAGCCAGGATGGCTTGGTGAAGCGCATCGTAGACGCAGGCGCATATTCTGTGGCTCAGTATCGCAGGCGTCGCCCTCCAGAGCGCTGGTATGCAATGGGATCACTTCCGCGGGTTGTCGAGTCAATGCGCAGGTCGAAGACGAGATAAATAAGAAACAAGACCACTTTACGCGAGCTGGAGGACGCGAAGTGCTAGTTCGAAAGAGCTTGGCTCGAGCGTTCCAGCCTGGACCATCTTCTTTCACACTTCACTTTCCCACCATTAGGTTGGATGCAGATCACCAACAATGTCGGAATACTGGAAGTCGACGCCCTCATATTGGTGCAAGTTCTGCAGCCAGTATGTCCGCGACTCACCACTGGAGCGAAAGAATCACGAAGCTAGCGGAAAGCACCAGAACAACATCCAGCGAAATCTACGAGAGCTGCACAAAGGGAGAGAGCGAGAGGAGAGAGACAAGCAGCGCGCGAAAGATGAGGTAGCACGGCTCAATGGGTTGGTGGGCGACAAGTCAGGCAGCAGTAAAAGCACCATACAACCTCCCAGTCGGCCTGTCCAGGCACAACCTGCAGCGACACCATCGAGCCTCGCTGCGCAGAGAAAGGCGCACGCGGAGCAATTGGCGGCCATGGGCGTCGCCCTACCCGAGGAACTGAAGAAAGAAGTCACGGGTGTTGGTAACTATCACGTCGTGGCCGAGCGACTGGTCAGCCCGGCGGAAGGCGGCGCAGTCAGCGCACACCGATCGCTGGCGGAGATCTTGGCCGATGCGAAGCGAGGCGATGTGGAGCCGCCTCAGAACATTGAATCCGAGGACGAAGGGGAGAGTATATCTCGACGGGCGTATAAGAGGCAGGCGGAGGAGGTTGAAGGAGCTCGCGACGAGGAAGCCGCTCCGAAGAGGCAAGCTTGGGGAAGTAACATTAAAAACTATCCTGGGAAGACGGAAGCTGTCGACGATGGACCCGATCTCGATGCCCTGCTCAACGGTGTTGCTAAGAAGAAAGGAACTGAGGCCAAGAAGGAGAAGACAGAGGAAGTCGACGACGTCAAGCAAGAAGGAGAGATTGAGACGACGAAGCCGCTCAGCGAGATTCCGGACGTCAGTAGCATCAAGCCCGAAGTCGACGCTGGTTCCTCTGCGCCTACGGTCATGTTCAAGAAACGGAAAGGCAAGAAGTGAGCCCGGCCAATCACCCTCGTGTGTGTCTACCATCCGTCGGACTGGACCACTGCCTGGCCGCCGCTGTGCGCTGCTGCACGGGCTACGAATGCTAAGATGATCACCAAACTTCGTGCTTTGCTCCACGCATGCAGGCTGACTTGACCATAGCGGCTACGACACGTCCCCGGAAAAACCTATTTGAGACATGAACTCCTACGGGCTCGCTAAGGCGGGATTGAGGGAACAATTACCAAGCTTGAAGGCGTCATTTTCGCACTCAGTGCAGAGAGGTCTCGCTGGATCTTCATCGGCTGGCGTGTACAAGAGGCAAACAGAAGTGCCTGCTTAATGCTCAAACTTTTGAAGAAGGTAATAGGGCTTAGCTTCGCCCCGACGCCTCGGCTAGGATTGCCAAACATAGTCGAGAACGGATGCGGAGCACTTGACGGCTGCCTAGAACCTGGATGCTGTTTGCCAGGCCCTGTCTTTGTCCCTAGTGAAGGGAGATCGTCAAGGCACTCCAATTCATAGACTTGGTCAAACGTCGAGTTCGTCCAGAATCATACATAATGCTCGATCAAAGCTTGCCTGCCAGCTCTGCCATTCTGACGTTGAGCTCCTCGATCGCAACCTTCTCCCTGATTCCCAATCTCCTGCACTGTAGCTCGACAGCTCGTCGTTCTTTCCACGACTTGCCGAGGATGACGATGAAAGGGTATCCGACCAAGTCCGCGTCCTTCAGCTTCCAGCCGAAAGGTCGTTCGCGATCATCGATCGTTGCATCAAGTCCAGCCAGTTGATCATACACCTCGTTCATCTCTCCATCGACAACTGCCCCTGCTCCAACAATCACCGCGCCAAATGGAGAGATCTTGATTGGCCAGTTCAGACCTCTCTCATCGGCCAGTAGCGAAGCCACAGCACCCATCAGTCGTGACACGCCGATGCCATGGCAGCCCATTTGGACGTCTTGTATCGTATTCTGCTCGGTCTGGAATTTAGCGTCAAGCGGCTTCGAGTAGCGAGTTCCGAGGTGGAAGGTATGACCGATTTCCACGGTCGGTGTGAAGGAAAGTGTTTGCGATCCGCACGATGGACAAGCAGAGTCGGCTTCAGGCTTTGTGAGGATGAATGGAGAGGTCATGGTAGAAGTCGGGGCAGAACGGTCGCTGGGCTTCGACGTTATGGAAGACATCGAGACCCGGGGATCGCGGATGGAAATCCGTTGCCATGAGTCCGGCAGAGTCGTCTTGTTTGGATAGTAGGTCGAGAGTGTCTGGTCGAGATCGAAGAAGCCGCTCGTGTCCAGTCCTGGTACCAATTCTTTGATTGCATGTGTGTTGATCCGAGACCCTTGGGGTATATACACCTCGACCAGTGCGGAAGTACTATCAGAAGGCGGGTTCGGTGCTCGAGCGAACTCAGTTTGAGGTCCGCGTTTATCATGCGCAACATCAGGGATAGGAGGTTTCAGTGTACGTCCGATCCAGACACGAAATGGTGTGTCGATGCCGCTCTCCGTCTCAACATGACTTGGCCGCCATAGTTCTTCATTTATCGTATGTTGGCACGACTGGCAGCTGATGATCGTGTCTTCTCCTTTCGTCGAAGCAAAGTGGTACTCGTGGCTGTGTTCGCCGCCCATACTTCCCGAGTCGGCATTTGCAACCAGATAGGGTAGTGCAACTTCATCGAAAAAGTTTCGATATGCCTTGGAGACATCAGAGTACGTCTCCATAGCTTTCTCCTGGGTGACGTCGAAAGTGTAGAGATCCTTCATGACAAACTCGCGGCCTCGCAACAAACCCTGCCGCGGACGTGCCTCATCGCGATATTTCCTGGTGACTTGGTACAAACGCAGTGGTAGGTCCTTGTAGGAGTGTACGGCATGCTTGACAATCGTGGTGATTTCTTCTTCGTGGGTAGGCGATAGTAAGAATTTAGCACCTTTCCGATCCTCTAGTTGGAAGAGCTCTGAGTCGCGGCCCTCCAAACGTCCACATCGCTCCCAAAGTTCTTGCGACGAGACTGACGATAAAGAGACCTTTGCAGCGCCGACAGTCCGCATATGCTTGTCGATCAAGCGTTCGATCTTGTCTTGCACGCGCAAACCCAGGGGCAGAAGGTGGAAGATTCCAGAGTGAGCCTGGCGGAGAAAGCCTGCTCGAAGAAGGAGATCGTGGCCATCTTCGCCAGCTGATGCAGATGTGACTGGCTTCTTGTTCTGTGTTGGAGTCCAGAAGTTGCTTAGTCGGCTCCGTCCATCGTACTGTACAGCGGTTAGTGTATGGACATTGGCTTTGCAGGGGCAGCTCACATGAAGCCCTCGTCGCGAAGACAGCGGGAGGAATGAGGGTAAGAATCTCTTACACCGCCATGATCGTTTCATAACATGATGCGATTGCATTCGGAGACTCGAGGCAGATTCGATGATGAGGCGACAAATGGTCGCATCGCGTTGGCGGTTGGTCAAGAGCAATGTCTTCGAGAGTGGCTAAACTTCGGTTTCTTTAAGTTCAAAAAGCTGCCCTGGGTCAGAACCTACCAACCTTACTAACCTTATCAACTTTTTTCCGAGTTGAACTTCCGTCTTCACTTTGCAATTTCTGGTCACTGGGATATACGATGAGCGCGAAACGAAAGTCGTTCGGCAATGACGCTCGTCCGCCGAAGAAGTTCAAGCCCGATCATGCGAAGAGGGAAGAGAAACGAGCAGCTCTGCTCTTCACAGCACGAGCCGATTGGCATAATGCGGAATTGCCAGCTCTGGAAACGAAGGACGTGACCACCTTGCCGCCGCCTCGAGTCGTCGAAGAGCTGTATCAATATGCGACGGAATTGTTGGAAACGGAGAATGCGACATATGGAGCCTCGCACATGACCGGATCTTCTTCGCAAAAGTTCTTGTCGACCATCATGTCGTCCGGAACACTCGAGGACAAGATCTCGGCGTTGACACTGCTGGTACAAGAGTCGCCGTTACATACGATGAAGGCATTTGACAATCTTCTAAGCTTGTCGAAGAAGAAGAGCAGAAATCAAGCGCTCATGGCAGTCGCTGCGCTGAAGGATTTGCTTGGAACGGGTGTGGTGCTGCCAGCGAATCGCAAGCTGCGAGCATTTGGAAAACAGCCTGGCTTGTTGAGTGCGCTTCAAGGAAAAAGCTTTGGGTGGTCACCGGGCGAACCTCTGCCCCAAGGCCTGGACAAACTACACCTCCTGGTCTGGGCATTCGAGGACTGGTTGAAGAAGAAGTACTTTGAATTGCTGGGGATACTTGAGACATGGTGCAATGATGAGATCGAATACTCCAGGAGTCGTGCTATCACATATGTCTGGGAGCTGCTCAAGGACAAGCCGGAACAGGAGGAGAATTTGCTGCGCCTGCTTGTCAATAAGCTGGGAGATACAGACCGCAAAATTGCTTCGCGGGCATCCTACTTGCTACTTCAGCTCGAGGTCACCCATCCTGCGATGAAGTTGATCATTACGAACAGCATTGAAGCCGACTGTCTTTTCAGACCTGGCCAGAGCGACCACGCCAAATACTATGCCATCATCACGCTCAATCAAACGATCCTCAGCCAAAAGGAACAGGACACTGCGAACAGGCTGCTTGAGATCTACTTTGCTCTATTCGTACAGCTCTTGAAGCCGAAGGAGGCCAAGGATGCACCGGTTGTGAAGATCAACACGCATGGCAAACCTCAAGGAGGTGGCGGAAAGGCCGGCAAGATGGCTGCGAAGAAGCGCAAGGCAGAAGAGCGCAGTGATGAATTCGCTGTTCAGCTTCATGACAAGATGATCGCGCAGGTCCTCGCTGGTGTCAATCGCGCCTTTCCCTTTGCAGATACCAGCAGTGCAGCCTTCGACAGGCAAATGGACACGATCTTCCGCGTGGCACATTCTGCAAATTTCAATACGAGCATCCAAGCACTGATGCTTATTCAACAAATCTCATCCACCAAACACTATGGAGCGGAGAGGTTCTACAAAACTCTGTACGAGTCTCTTTGGGATCCACGACTTTTCACCTCCAGCAAGCAGGTCATGTATCTCAACCTGCTGTATAAGAGTCTAAAGGCAGATCTCAACGCCAAGCGGGTGCAGGCATTTGTAAAGCGCTTGCTACAGGTCATCACGATGCATGAGCCTCCGTTCGCTTGCGGTGTGCTGTATTTAATCAGCGAGCTGGAGAACACTTTCCCAAGCATACGAAAGATGTTCACAGAGCCAGAGGTCGATGATGAGGACGAAGAGGAACATTTCGTCGACGCTCCAGAGGACGGCAGTGCCATGCCCGAAGTTCAGCCTTCGACGCAAAAGAAGGTCATCTACGAACCTCGAAAACGTGATCCGGAGCATTCGCGAGCCGAGCGAACATGCCTCTGGGACATTTTGCCACTGATTCAACACTTTCACCCTTCGGTCGCGCTGTTCGCTGAGGCAGTATACGGCTCCAAGGAGATGCCACCGAAGCCCGATCCTACGACCCATACGCTCATGCACTTCCTCGACCGTTTCGTCTACCGCAAGCCGCGCTCGAAGGAAGCTGTTACACATGGCAGCTCCATCATGCAACCACTTGCAGGCACTGCTGCCGCCGATATGCTCATCAAGCCGGGCAAGGAGGGTGTCAAGAATGCACCAGTGAATACTGAAGCCTTCTGGGCGAAGAAGGTGGAGGACGTCGCTGCCGATGAGGTCTTCTTCCACAGCTACTTTAACGTGGCTGGAACCAAGAAGCGCAAGACTGACAAGGCGGACAAGAGGAGTCGTGATGATGACGAAGATAGTGAAGATCAGGCAGAGGATGAGATCTGGCAAGCCATCACGAAGTCGCGGCCCGATGTCGAAGGACCTGAGTCGGACGATGATCTCAGCATGGCTGATCTGGAGAGCGCATACGACAAGAGCGACGATGAGGAGGATGGCAGTGAGGCCGAATCTGAAGGCGGCATCGATCTTGGAGGCGACGATGACGACGAGGCAGCGACAGGCGCTCAATTCGACGACATGGACGGCAGTGATCTGGACGAGCTTCCCGAGCTCGACGAGAGCGACGAGGAGGCGATGTTCGACGACGACGACGATGTCCCAATTGTTCTCGGCGATGACGAAGAAGCGGAGCCTGATTCTGCCAACGCTCGCAACAAGAAGAAGCGCAGCGAGAGGAAGAAGCTCAAGCAGCTGCCCGTCTTTGCTTCTGCGGACGACTACGCGAAACTGCTGGGTGGGGATGACGACGAAGAGGAGTTCATGTAGAGCCGCGGTTGTGGCCGGTATACTCCGAGCACCTTGAACCGCCATGCACGTGGAATCGATTCAAATCCAGTTTAACTCGCAAGAAGAGTGCCGTGGTCGTCTCTGGCGCTTGTTATAGCCACTATACATGACCAGGCCAGTACCTTGTACAAATACATTGCAAACTACATGGCAATGAGTGCGCTCGGACTCCCATCTCTCCGGATTGTGTGGAGAATTGCATGGAGATCGACACTTTCAACGTGCGCCGCGTGAAGATCTACACTCAAGCTTAAAGTTTACTCCAGACTGGACTTTAAAAATTGGGAAGTTCCTTGAAGTCCGACGAATCACGGTGCTTCTGTTCGCAGCTGACGGCCTCGGTATCTCGATGGCGTCTTTTGACATGATGGAGTGGCGGATGCTGGACTGGACGAAGTGGCTTGGTTTGGTTCCATGGCCGATGGCCTTAACCATCCTTCAGAGTTGATGTTAAGTCGGCGATTTCTCTTTCAACTTCTCCTCGTCGCAGTACTAGCTTTTCTACGAGTACTCTTCGAATCCCTCTTCTCCCTACCGAAAAAATGGTTCGCACGTGGACGGCTGTCTCTCTGTTCGCCGCAGCAGCGTCTGCCCAGTTGAACATCCCATCTCTGCTTTTCGGCCTCGGACCAGCACCCGACAGTGATGTTCGCTGGCAAGACTGGCGAAAACCGGGCCCCAACGATGGTAATTTCATCTACAGCCACGCTCGATACGTTGCTCTTGAGCTGGACTGATCCTTTCGACAGTCAGGTCTCCATGTCCTGGATTGAATTCCCTCGCGAATCATGGCTTCATTCACCGAGACGGACGCAACATGACCATTCCCCATCTCGTTGAAGGTCTTGCAGCAGGACTCAATGTGGGACCGGACTTCACTATCGCGATTGGCGGCGTCGGCCTCTTCTCCTCTCCCAACCCTCTTGGTGGATCATTCGACCTGAACGATCTCGATCAACACAATTTCCCCATCGAGCACGACGCTTCGCTCAGCCGACAGGACGCCTACTTCGGCAATGACTACTCTTACTACGACCCATTCTTCCAGGATGTGATCTCGTTCTTCCCAAGCGGAAAGACAGACATTCCCGGAGCGGCCAGGGCCATTGCCAATCGTACCGATGATTCCGAGGCGACCAACCCCGAGTTTGTCTACGGCGCTCGCGAGTTCATCCTCCGTTACGGCGAGACCAGTCTGTACCTGCAGACGATGGGAGGAAGTGACACCGACGGCGTGGCCAACGTGGACTACGTGCGAAGTATGTTCGAAAAGGAGCGTCTGCCGTACGCTTTGGGCTGGAGGCCGCGTAAGGAGCCCATCACCTTGAACAGCTTGGGTCTGATGATCTTTGAGCTCTTCGGTGCCAACCCTAACGCTGCACCAGAGGGTGTCCGTATCACTCAGTAAGTTTGACAAGTCTTGATCCAAGGTGGGTCTACTGTTCTAACATGTCTGCTCGCAGGGACTCGTACAAGAATCTGTTCCAGGTCTTGGCCGGTGGCTCGAATGCTTTGAACAACGTCACCCAAGGGCTTGCGGCTGCTGTGGGGTTGTAAATGCAAGGAACAGGACAGCATATGAAGGAGGAAATAGAAGTCCACAAGACCGATTCATTCTCAAAGTCAACAGGTTCCCGAACTGTCGAATTCCCGAGCTTAAATTTCCGTTCCGCCCGTGCGACCCCTGCACACCCACGTGTCGCCAAGAAACGAAGTGAATGTGAATGTGCAGGTCTCAGCCTGATGGGAGGTATCTACCTTGGTATCTCGGGCGCTCTGCTTTTGGCACTTACCTGGAAAATTGACATGGGCTATGCTCTGGTGAGCACAATAGTAGACAGGACCTGCTCTTGATTGCGCCAATAAGGCGGCAGGTGGTGGCCGAGTCCGCAGAAGTGCAGTGAATGAGCAGATCAACTTCAGCCATTGAAGGTAAGCGACCAGCACAACAGTTGGTGGCAGGCTTCTCTTTGGGGATTCTCGTCTCAGTAATGCCGTGGCTTCATGCTACCCTTCCATAGTCTTGCCGCATGCTGCACACTGCCCCAACAGTGGATGATCTTCTCCGAAACTCCTCGCTAGCAACAAGCCACTCTGCCCGCCTGCCCGCCTGTATGATGCAAATGCTCCAACTCCATTTCTCTCAGCATGCAGCCATCGTCTCCAGGTATCGAGCTCAACCAAGATCTAACCTCCACAGCCCATCTCCAACGTAGTGTCCATTCTCAATTGCGGGACCTTTCTTCTTCTCCTTCATCTCTTTCGTGCCAACTTTCAATACCCCAATCATGCAAGCATGCTCTTTCCCTTCCGCCTCCACGGCCACGACATCACCAGCCTCGAACTCCTTCCCATCGTTGGCATAATCCTCCATCTCCTTTCCACCGGGCAGTCTCCCGCCGGGAGACGTCAGACCAGGCACCATTAACGCCGCGCCACTCAGCACGAAGCGTATTGCGCCTCTGTCTATCCGTATGCGGTTGAAGCACTGTGGGTATTTGTGCACAATCGTCAGATGCGGAATGATGGCATCGTCCATGTGTTGCCAGAAAAGCGGTGTGCTGCCCAGACAGTATAGAGATACACGGTCGGGGACCTTGACGAGGTCTATTTGCTCCTTCTTCGGTAGAATCTCATCGATGTATGGCTCGATGAGTGGGTAGGTTTCGATCACTTTCGCGCGGATGGCTCGTTGGGCGGACGATTTGACCTTTGATTTGGCGCCGGGCGAGAATCTTGTAGGACCGTGTCAGTGATTGAGAGCATCGCAGCCGTTCAGCAGGGTACTGACTCTTTTTTGAACATGTTGTGAATATGCGGTAGTTTTGTAGGAAAGCATGTTCAGACCCTCACCGTAAGAGCACATGAAAGTGTTCTGCCCCTCGGTGGGGCATAGTTCACAGTTCACTCGACTCGGCAGACCTGCCCTGGAAACAACAACAACCAGAACGTTCGAAAGTTGGAAGCACAACTCGACGACAACAATAACATCTCGGAACTCCTCATACGGTCAACAGTGAGATCTTTCAGCAGTCTCGCACATAGCCAGAATGGTATGCGACCCACAGGTCTGCCAATTCGCAGTCCACTGACAAATTCACATAGGCTCCCCAAAACGACTCCAAGAAGCGCCTCGCTCTCACAATCATCGATTATCTTCAAACGTCCCTCAAGGACGGCACCCTCACACCTGAAGATGCCGACTCGATCGAGATCGCCAGCAATTGTATCGCCGAATGCTTCCACGTGGACCCGAACGATGAGACCGCAATGAAGGATGCATTAGGTGGCCAAAACTTGTTGAGCATCTACGGCGTGTTCGAGAAGATGAAGGGTAAGGGAGAACCAGCACCTGCGACCGCATCTGCTTCTTCGTCTTCAACAACTGCGTCTCCTGCTCCGCCGGGCGCACCGACCGAAGAGAGCGAGAAGCTCAAAGGCCTGGGCAACGTAGCGATGCAAAAGAAGGATTACCAGGCCGCTGCGGACAATTACACAAAGGCTCTCGAACTGTGCCCGCTAAACCCTATCTATCTGTCAAACCGTGCTGCGGCATTCAGCGCTATGCAAAAACACGACCTGGCGAAGAACGATGCTGAGCTTGCAACTGCGACGGATCCGAAATACACCAAGGCATGGTCGCGATTGGGACTGGCGAGATTCGCTCTGGGCGACGCAAAGGGCGCAATGGAGGCGTACAAACAAGGCATCAACGCGGAGGGTAACGGTGGAAGCGACGCGATGAAGAAGGGTTATGAAACCGCGAAGAGAAAGGTGGAGGAGGAGGGAGCTGATGACGATCAGTCAGACGACGATGCGGCGCCTGCAACGAGAGCAGCCGGGGCTGGCGCTGGTGGAATGCCCGACTTGGGCAGCTTGGCGTCGATGCTTGGTGGAGGAGGCGGTGGAGGGGCGGGTGGCATGCCTGACCTTGGTGCATTGATGCAAAATCCCATGCTCCGCGAGATGGCCCAGAACGTTATGAGCAACCCGCAGATGCTCCAGAATCTCATGAGTGGGCTTGGTCGTGGTGGTGGAGGTGGTGGTGGTGGTGGAGGCGGGATGCCCGACCTGAGCGCTATGATGAACGATCCGGCCATGGCAGAGATGTGAGTCTTTCTCCTATGAGTTAAGCAGCCGCATGTTACTGACACGGGCACAGGGCTAGGAACTTCATGGGTGGTATGGGTGGACAAGGCGGCGCTGGTCGAGGCGCTGGCGGAAACCAGTAAAGCCGAGTCTCCGACACAACCGGCCAAATTACACTAGCTAATGCGGTAGACGCGCTGCGCTGATGTCTAGATATGCAACTTACTGCGGACTGCTGCAGAAGACATCTTGAACGGCGGGAGAAGGTGTCTCGAAAGCTCATACTCAGCTGTGAAAGTCCAGAAGTAAGGGATCAGTCCCTCGAGATCAAGGCCAATCACATTACTGCTAAATCACATGCTCTGCTGACAGTTTGTCCTAATAGAAGGGCTCTTCCGTTGATCACGGACTACACGAGACTTTGGCAAGAGACTGCAGGTGGATCTACGCCAAGATCATGATATTCACGACATTCACTGAGCATTCCCCCGAAACTGAGCATTTGGATAGAGCACATACATGCAACTCGTCAATGGGAGCCTTGCAAGTGTGGCGGTCGCAGCTTACCTACCCGCGCGCTTCATTCAATGCGGAAAATGGGGAGACGAGGGCAGTTGGAGTCGACAATCAGTGAGAGTTTCTTATTCATATTTTTCATATGTTCGTTCGAGAAAAATGGCGACTTGCAGCTACAATCAGAAGCCTTTCTGTAGGACATCTGATCGCCGGACATTTTTTGAAGCATACTTTCGCTCTCTGTCTGTTTCCTTTCAGCAGCTGTTAGGCTCATGGGACACATAACATGTACGGACTTCCAATTCATCTTCGGCAGCAGCGAACTATTCTCTCCAAAGATTCTTCCGGATCGAGTTTACTCGATGTTTGCACCTCTCCGACAACGCCAACCAACCACACCAACATGTTCGACCATCTGCCTCTAGAAATGATCCACCAGGTCGCGAGCCATCTGGAAAGCGACACCGAGCTCGTCCGCTTTCGGCAGGTGAATTCGGCGATTCGAGACGCCATCGACTGTGACGGCTTCTCCTTCTGGCGCCGTCTCTTCGGAACCAAGTTCGAACCCTCCCGCTTCGTAGGTGCCTCGTACATGGGAGATAACCAGGCTCGGCGCACCTGGCTCAAGAACGGTGCCAAGTTCCAGGGCGGCCGTAGTATGGAGGAGCGTCGTTGTCTTGAGATCTTGCTGAATCTGGTTCTCGGTGAGTTTCTCGGTGAGTCGTTGTCTCTCTCGACAGTGGTCAGTCAGCTGTGCTAATGAACATAGACGCCAACAGTGGTCGCAAATCGTTCCTCAGGAAGACAAAAGAAGGGGAGTATGCCTCACGTAACCTTCTCGCTCTCGTGGAGTTTGCGAAGAAGGAAAACATTACTTTCAATTCGAACATGGGGACGCGTTCTGGTCGGCCGAACCCGTTGTTGGAGATTGTGCAGGTGATGTTGGCACCCTCCATGCTCGATCTCAGCATGATCTCCATCGTCCCAGTCACCGGATACCTCGCCAGCCAGACCATCGTGTATTCCACCCCGGAGAGTCGATCGATCGTTCTTGGTGGAATCGACGTCGATCTGGAATGGGTGCTTCACCAGATCAATTTCTGGAGATATTACTTGACCAGTGAGGCAGAGAGCAGCCTCTTCTACGAGTACGACGAGCTCCAACCGCACGAGAAGCCGCGGTTCTGGACCGAGCAGTTGCAAGCCAGACACAAGCCAGATATTGGGAGATTCTGGAAAGGCAGCTTTGCGAATGTTGACTGTGCCGACCTCCCTTTCGTCCGCGCGGGCAGGAACGATGGCAATGGCAGCATCCTCGATGGCTTTTGCAACTCTGCCGATGATCGTATGGTTTTCGATCTGGAAGTCAAGCTTGACACACACAAAATGGCAGACTGGAACGGATTCTACGAATACCATCTCCATTCTTTCGGCTTCCCCGACTCACGAAACGACAAATCCTCTGGATCACGCAGCTTTGAAGTCGTAGATCGAGCCACGGGTAGTGCTGATGGCGAGCTGGTAGTTAAAGGCTGGCTGCACACGCTTCCAACCCAGGAAGGAGTGCCTGGCTGGCAGCGCGTTACTTTGGTTCAGCACATCAAAGATGAATTCGGCAATATCGACCACGGCTGGATATGTGCATACGAAGGGCTTGTGCTGCCCGGCGGCCAGATCATCGTCGGACGATGGTCTGTGCCGACGATATCGACAAGGAATCAGGTCCATTCATCATGTGGAACCAAGATGCAGCGTGGGAGGATAACCTGCCGGAAGACGTGCATGAGTCTGCCTAGGCAGCTCGTATTCCTCACTGCATTCGGAATTTCACATCAAGACCCGGCAAGTCAATGCCCTTGATCTTGGTGGACCAGAGATCGCCATTCCGGATGGCCAAGGCTTTCGTCAAAGTCCCGGTCGTAATAATCTCCCCAGTCCGCAGCGGCGTGTTGTGCTCATCAACAGCAAGCAACTCAGCCACATGTCTCAAGGCGTTGATCGGGCTGCCAAGAACATTACTGCCCTTGCCGTCCTCTACCTTTTGTCCATTCTGGTGCAGTTCCACGGTGAAGTTCTTCAGATCTTCCAGTAAAGCACCGGCGCTCTGGGTGCGATTATTGAGCGACAGTCGTGGTCCGACGAGCAGGAGCCCATGAAGTGCAAATGCTGCAGTGGTGTCCGCGGCAGTGAACTTCCAACCTGGAAATATTGATGCCACGATTTCGAAGCCATGAGCGATCCAGCTGATGCATTGCAGAAGTTCCACATCCGACATTGTTGGATCCACTGGACTCTTCAATCCCAGCACAATTTCCGGCTCAATCTTTGGCTCGAGCGCTGATAAATGGCTGATATTGGCCAACACTGCCTTGCCACCACCGAGCTCCTGCGATCCAGGAAGATCGACCACGGTATTCTGGTAGATATACGACCAGTTGCTTGCATCGACCCTGTACTCTGGCCAGATACTCTTGTTCGTAAAGCCAATTTTGCGACCTGCGACGACCTCTCCGTTCATTTCCCTGAGTTGCCGTATAGCTGCCGCGACGTGGTACGCTTTGGACTGATCCAGTCCTCCATCAGCGGCCTTGGAAAGTAGAGGTATTTGATAATTGTTGGCGCGAGCATGTTCCGCAAAGACAGCTAGTTTCTGAATGGGATCCGGGAATGTGTCCCATTTTGATTTTTCATGAAGCATGCCCTCGAGATCGTTCGCTTGAATCTTCGCGTAAGATCGTCGCTGTGGAGTCACTCCGCTCAGCTTGAGCATCCGAGGGAGCAAGCTTGATCGCATTGTGGCCAGACGACAGATTTGTACGTTGAGCAAATCCGAAGCAGAGATGGAAATCTCGAGCTTTTTTCTTGTTCCCAACGCAGTACAATTTGGTTTCGATTTTTGGACGCCGATAGCGATAAGACAGACGACACGCTTTGTGAAGCTTTGGTGGACTTGGACTGAAAGATGCAAAGTTGTAGATTGATTCAAATACTGCAGTTCGGAGAGAACATTGGCATGGTCAAGCCCGAGACGGAGCTCGGATCTCTACCATGACTCAGCAACGCGGGTTCCAGGTTCCATTCAATGCCTAAGGTATGAGGTATCAAGAAAGGAGGAGCGGTGCGATCATTGCAACTTGCAACAGAAATTCAATGGGCTCTGGGAAAGTGATCTCGTGGGGAGACACGCTCCATCGTAGAGCTCTCGTTAAGCTGCATAGTCTGTACAAGCATCCTTCTATACTGTCGCGCCGAACTTGGCGATTAGGCGGTCTTCTATTCCCTCTAGAATATATCTGTGCTCAAGCACCTCCAGGTTCTCGATCTCAGCCTTGAAAGGCTTCTCGGGGTCTTCTTGACCACCCATCGGGTTCGTTACCATCTGCTGTTGAGCCATCTGTTGAGTGACCTGGGCGGCAGCTAAGACAGGTCAGCATTTGGAGCCATTCAATCGCAGAGTGAATCGCAAGAACGTACCGTTGTTGCTACCCAGAATAAAGTTGTACACTGGCTGCAGACCGAACAGCGTCAAGAAGTACCAACTCAAACTCGATACCCATCGCACGTCCAGATCTCGGGTTCCGACACCGGCTTGCAGCATTTGCTTGAACTGCGGTGTGAGGGGGAATGGCAGTTTCACTGCGCGTCGTTGTTAGCACGAGATCTCCAGTGCGCAGCTCCAGTTATAGACGTACTGATCACGTATCCAGAGAAGAAAGCGTTGATCCAGCCCATGATCAAACTCTGCGGCACCATCATTGCAACATTGCCCTTCATCATGCCCATCATGCCCTCCATCATCGCCGGATCTGTCATTGGGTTTGCTGGAGGCTGGCCTCGGTTTTCCTGATCCGCAAGATATCTTCCATCCTTGACTCCCTCGATGAACACCTCTTTCCTCCTCTCAAACGCCGATTTGGAGATCTGTTGGTAGTTTACGCGGAGGGTTTGCGCGTGGGCAAGAGACCGTTGTTGCCGTGTCTTTCCGATAGGCTGCTTTTTGGGGATCGTTTGGAGGAGTGTAGAGAGGTAGTGGCGGAGGATACCGGTCAGGATCATGACCACTGTGATGGGTAGGAGGATCCAGTAGCTAGGAGAGGTCAGTCTGTGAGGTAAGATGGTAGGCACTTCATCGCGCGTACAATAGAGCAGGATCTCTATGGATCTGCTGTTCCACCGGACTGGCCATGGTGAGTTCGTCGATGGTCGAATATCCAGCAGGGTACGCACGCCAACCTTGAGGTCGTCGACAGGGCCATCTTTCACATGATGCATGTTTTAAAGCTGCAGGGAACAGCGCCAAGCCAAGAGCTCTTGACAGCTTTACTCTCGACGAACATCTCCTGGATCACATCTGACCACACTGCTTTTCACCTAAACATATCCAACTTCTAAACGACCGGAACGAATCCACGTTGGACCGGCAAACATGTCGGAAGGACGCATTTCCGTATACTCGCAAAACGACCTCAAAAATACGACCGACGATGCCCTGGGAAACTACCTCCGTGGATTGAACTTCAAGCAAGATCATAGCAAGATCGATACACGCCTAGCACTGGGGTTTACCGGTGTGATCATTGCCGGGGCATTGTTCTACGCGGACTTCAAGCTCGGATGGGAAGCAACGCGCAGCTATACCGCTCCAGCAGTAGGCGTATACCTCGTGCTGAACACCGCGCTGACGGCATGGATGTACTTTGTGGAGAAGGGTTTGATCTTTGAGGGCACTCGTGATGGGAAAAAGGTTGGTCGTACACGGTGAATATATTTGAGCCAGGAGATCAATGCTGACAAGCTGCCAGCTTTCAATCTCATCGAGTACCAAGAAGCACGATCCGTCATACTACCTCGATGTCTCGGTCAGCAGCAATGACTCCGAGCCAAGCAGCTGGCAGGTCAAGACCCCTTTCACGACCTTCTTCACCCGAGACGGATTCTTTGTTGCCCAACCCTTTCAGCAATGGCTTGCTACCACAGTCGAGGTCGTGGGCACCGCAGATTTGAAAAACGCGAGTCGAGATGAGAGGGATAACTTGGCGGCACCAACGGCAACAGCCTCGGCGATTGAATCGACTAATGGCGACGTGAATGCAACGGGGGCTGAGAGCACAGGGAGGGGCACAAAGCGGTCGAAGAAGACCTGATCGGGACTATAGCCTGCCGTTGCTGTATTCGATAAACCCTTCCACACCCGACAAAGGAAGACTCGACAGCGAGGCCAACAATGACAAGTTTCTCTCGATCCATCCTGTTCCGGCGTATCTTTGTTGAGTCTCTATGCCCGATTCGCAAGTATATTGTCAGCATGTACCATCTTCCCACTCCGCATTCGTTACTATCAAGACTTCCGACAACCGAGAGAACCCCTGAGCTTCAGCATGGCCGGCGAAACCTTCGAATGTCCTGTCTGCGCGGATGACCTTTCTCTAGATGTCAGGGTCCTGGTCGGCGATGGCGACGATGCCATGTGCAGGGACTGCATCATCACCCAATTCAGAGAGGACTTCCAGCGACTGGATGAGGAGGCCGAAACCGAATTCGGCGTCAGATGGGGTCTGCATCGACTGCGAATCAGTGACTTCCACGAACTCTTTGACATGGACTTCATCGCCAAATACGAGCAACGCTTTCTCGAGTTTACAACTCCCCGCGAGCAGAGAGTGTACTGTCCATGTCTTCTGCAGCCGATTCCTGGAGATGATGTTCGTTATTGCACCGCCTTTGTTGCTGCGGCATCCGATACCGAAGAGCTTGTGACCTGTCGACAGTGTAACGGTACCGTGTGTACGCTCTGTCAAGTACCGTCTGACCGCGACGCCCACGAGTGTACTGGGGCGCCCGAAGCAAAGTCAGGAGAAGAGATGGATGTGTCGGAAATGCAGCGAGGAAAAGACTACCAACGTTGTCCGGGTTGCAGGAAACCATATGAGCTCCGCGAAGCGTGCAACTTTGTTCGCTGTGCTCTTTCCTCGTACGTGTGACAAGACGAGGAGAGGTTTAGGAGGCCGCCGCTGATTGATCTTCCAACAGATGTGAGAAAGGCTTTTGCTATCTATGCGGAACAGAGACCTCGCATAACTCGAACCATTGGGACAATGGTATGTTACCGTCCTAACGTGGTTTTATTCTTGAGCTCATGAAATGACAGGCAGGCCGTGTACCAAATGGAAACATCCAGACGATGTAGACAACGACGACTCCGTTGCCCAGGCCCCTCGCGAGACTGCTTACACTGAGGTCGGCATGGATGTCATGCTAGACAAGCTGGACGAAATATATGCCAGCGTGGGCATGCCGCGTTGGCTCGAGGAGATTTCCAGGGAGGACTGGTACATCACTGTTCAATGGACACCAGGCCCTGCTCTTCCGCGCTTCGCCAACGCCTTCGTTTGGGGCTTTAGCATGTACGCCTACAACGAAGCTGTTGCGTCTGCTGAGATTGACAGCATGCGCAACCTTCGAAAGCATTTCGACGGTCATTCAGGCTATCTGACTGCAATTATTGCAGCTATCGAAAGGGACGACGAAGCCGCACTCGTCCAGGTACCCGAGCCTGGACCCGCGAGGCAATTCGCACCGCCAGCAGTAGCGCGGATGTTGCTAGGCAGGCCAACGCCACCCTACGTCGAACTCGGCATCATGCCAATCTTGAACGCACTGGACTGGCATGGAATAGAATACAAACCTTGGAGCATGCATATCCGCAGAGACCTCACACTGGTGGTCCGCATAGGAAATCGCCTTGCGAGTAGAGACGAACAGACAGCCGAGCTCATGTACTGGTACCTCTCGGAAAATCCCAATGCTTCTATCCCGGCCAAGTCGCGAGCTTACGCCAAACTCGACGGAATCTTGATCTCGCACAGGGGCTCTTGGATGACAATGTTGTATCAAGACTACGATGAGATCGCATCAATGGTCTTGGACCACGATATGTCGGGAGACGCTAAGTACCAGTACTCGGTACTTCGGGCCACGGTCTTTCGTGATCGACTGCTGCAAATGCAAGCCGAGAACAGGCTCGGGTACGAAGCTGCTCTTGCGGCTGCAAACGACCCGGAAGAAGAAGAAGCCGTACGCGAATCGGTCATGCTGCCGGATGGGTTGGAGTTACTTTCCGGATCTACTCAAATACTGTTCTCCTTCATTCGCGACGGACAGGCGATCGTGCCGTTCGAAAGGCCTGCGATCCGTGGCGTCTTTTTGCCTGACATTCGCAAGACGAACAAGGCCGACGATCCTCACCGGAAGAGGGAATTGGAGGCATTGCTACTGCTGGCCGCGTGGTGGTGCTACGACCCTCGTTGGAGCTACTTGTCGAAAGTCCTGCGGCGGCTTCCACGAATGCACATGTTGGGGAACAGCGCACCACAAATCACGCTTCGAGAGAGTGCCGATGCCTGGAGCAGACCCGGCTTCTGCCATGTATTGTACCCCGTAAACATGCCTGAGAAACTGGTGTTGAAAGGCTATGGACGCGACGATTCGGAGATTTATGAGGTTGCGAAACCAACCGATCCTTCAACCAGGAAGGAGTACCACATCAGCCGTGTCTCTGAAATCATCAACGAATTCGGGCGACGACCAGGTAGCTTGGAAGTTCCGGTACGGTGAAGATGCAGACGTCTTGCGAAGGCACGCTAGGCAGTGCACAGGAGTGAATTGAGCAGCTCAACGAGTGACAGCGGAACGTCTTCGCAGACGCGCCGATGACCTAACAGAACGTCTTCATTGCCCGACGAGCGAATTGGCAGCACGTCCTCACGGCCGTGAAAAAAAGTTAGCAGAACAGTTCAGTAGGCGGAAATATACACTAGCAGCACGCTCTGATAGCAGTACGAGCAACTTTGGCAGCACATTTGTATAGCCGTGCAGATAAACTTCGGCAGCACATGTGCAGGTAGTTGAGAGAACATCTTCGTAGCCGTTTAAGATCACTCGGTCGGACACTTGGACAAGCGTGAGTGTAAATTACCAGGACATCTTGTTCAGACGTAGCAGACGCAGCTCGATGCCAATCATTGCACGGTCTCGTCTAGCAATCCATGAGGCGTGGTTTTCCAGGATGTTCGATCGACTGACTGATCGTATTGCCACGATCCTAGCAACTTCAAGCCTGGGCAAAAGTCGACTTGAAATAGAGTGCTCGTCAAACCTTGTGCAGCTGGGACAATCAAAAATCCATGTTTCGCTCGAGCGACGTCCATGCTGACCGACATGGTTCGGCAGACAGACAAGCGAGCGAGTTATTGATTAAATTGCTCAGATCACTGGCGGTTGCGAAGCTCTGGACTTTGGCCTGAAATGTCATCAGACCTTCGTATCTGCATGTCACCCTCTTCTTACATGCATGTCTGAGGTATGCATTTGATGAGGAGGCCATGCGTATTAGGTGCCCTGTCTCGCGATCGAGGGAATGAAGGACATTGGACATTTGACAGCCCGATGATAACGGCGGTTTCACGCCCGCTCTTTCCCGTTGCTGCGCATTGCATGGCCATCCAGGTCCCGAAAGCATATACCGAATTGGTCCCGATCCTGGGCGCAGTGGGTTTTTTGATCGAGCAAAAGAGGCGAGAAGATCCAAGGAGATCCATGTTTGCCCAAGCCGGAACAACTTGGATGGACTTTGCGCCAGCATGTGAGGAAAAGGTGGAAAGGAAAGGTCAGACTAGCGTTGATCGGATGGAAGAGCTGCTTCAGTCATTTAGTTCTAGCAGTAGAGATTTCTCGCTCACACGACTCCACTTCATCACTTCAACACTGCAGGAAACGCACAACGCACGAAATTGTTTTGGTGCTTGTTCGGAGAAGAGTCGTTGCGATTTTGTCGTGATTCTTTCTCTTCCGTCTGCTCGTCTTGCATTTTCTGGTCCTCGCTCGTCTGGCTGTTGTCCGGCCCTAGGCCAACCTGCGTTCCGGTGAAGTGCGGGAAGTAATTTCACACACCCGCGGCTTGTTCAAGTTTCTTTCTCTGGACACACCACGACCACCCACGCACGACACACCTCCCTCCCCGACGTCCTCCCTCCGCCGCCTACTCCCGCACAACATCCATTCGTTGCCGCACGATTCCGGACAATAGTCGACCCCGCCATTCGATCCGCCGTCCTCGGTTCCGCCTACGACTCGCATTCCCCGTATTCGCAGCCTCCATTTTCACCATTACAGTCTTTTCTGCGGACTCGAGCGTACCACCCGATTTTGTTTGGTAAGTCCTGTCACCATCCATCAAAGCCGCCGTGCATATAGCTTCTAGCTACCGTGGACGAGATTTAACGACTTTCGCTTGGCTGCTTTATTTGCTAACCCACTCTGCTTCTTCATAGACGCGCGAGCTTCCAGCTCAAGTCGAGCTTCATCCGATCATCATCGCGCGAACTTCTCCCGCCCCCACTGGTGCCTGACGCTCTCACGACTCTCGACATCCATCCAGCTCCATCCCTCGCGGAACTCCGGAACAAAAAGTTTTGGTAAGACAAAAGTGTGTGGTGGGGTGCGAAAGCGTGTCGATTGGGAGCAGAGCAGCAGTGTCCTGCTGGACAATTTTTGGAACACGCCCGACCGGGCAACCCGAGTGCGGGTGACGAGATAGCGAGATTTCATCTCATCCTGACACTAACTCAGCATTGTTCAATCGCAATGGCTGCATCAAATCCAAGCCCCAGCGGCTTTTCTTACGCGCAGGCTGCAAAAGGCCGAGCATCCACCACTCCATCCCAGACTCCTTCCAGCAAGGTGACTTCGGGCACTGCGACACCCGCGACTGGCACATTCTCCGAGCTGGCTCCCAACACTAGCTGGGCAGATGATGTCGAGGCTGTGAGTGGGGAGAAGAGCGAGAAGTCAGAGAAGACGGAGATTCCGGAAAAGACCGAGAAGATGGAGGACTCGAGAAAAGAGCCTGAAGAGCAAGCCAATGTCACACCAGCGAAGGACATCGCCGTGGAGCGCACCAAGGCCGAAAGCATACCCCAAACTACATCATCCGGCGTATCATCGCCCGATCTTGCTGCCACGTCGAGTACCAGCAATACCGACGACTCGTCCTCCATACCAAACGGCACCTCGAATGGCACCTCATCCTCCGAGACCACATGGGAAACGAAGTCGCAAAATTCAGAGCCAGCGTGGATTGCTGAGCGAAAGGAGCGTCAGACCACCGAGCCGACCGCATCGCCAACCAAAGCTTCATCGGGTCACGAGCGATCTGGCAAGCGGGGCAAGAAGGAGCCGAGAGAGCCAAAGGAGCCTGCACTGCCGCAACCTCCACCCAAGCCCGTTGTCCTGACCGAAGCTCCTCCACCCGCTGTGAACTTCTGGGCGAAGCGTGCTGAGGAAGCCAAATCGAGGCCTGTCGCTGTCCCTCTCACGCCAAAGGCTGTCACAACGGCGCAGGCCTCGTCCAATAACAAGGAGAACGTGCGGGCGAGGACAGAGCCAAGAAAGAAGGCTAGCTCTGTCGCGGACGTGTCTCGTGAGACCGAGTCAAACGCCGAAGCGAAGAAGCCGGCCACGACACAAGCGAAGCGCACAGCCGACATCCGCAAAGACGCACGTCAAAACTCAAGACCAAGTACAGAAGATGTCCGGACCGAGCAGCACGGTACTGGTCCTGCCCGCCCAGCACAACGAGAAGCGCAAAGCATGCCGAACTTGTCGGCTGCTGCACCTCCCTCCGTCAAGGACGAAACATCATGGCCGACTCCCGACACTGTCCAAGAGCAGGACCGCAAAGTGGCAGAGAAAGACGCCGAAGATGCTGGTGATGCAGACTCCACTGCCGCAGGCAAGGCGCGTGACAAGACGAAGTGGACACCATTGCCAGTCACACCCACGATTGTGTGGGAGACTGAAGAGATGAACCGGCCACGTGGCTCGGGTAGTGAACGAGGTGGCCGTGGCAGCACAACAGCTAGAGGACGCGGTGGACTCCGTGGCGCACCAGGTGGCGTCAAGGGAAGCGAGAGGTCAACTGGAAGAAACGGCGCCAGCCAAAGTGAAGGCGAAACCGCATCAGGCGCTCCGCAAGGTCGCTCACATGCTACCGATGGTGAGACCACAAACTTCGCTGAAAAGCCATCCATCACCACCGAGACTCGCGACGGACGACAAATTTCGTACGATGGCCAGCCGCCACACAAGACTAGCGACAGTCCCACTACCGCCGGCTCTACAGAATCCGCAAGCACCAAATCCAATGCCAAGGTCGACCATGCTGGACAGGACGTCAAGCCTGCACCCATGCCTCGTCAGCCTGCGCACGTCGCTCAGGCAGAGGAAGCTCGTGATCACCCAGAGACGCTGCGCGAAGGGTTCAGCAAGAAGCATGCCAAAGAAGCGCGCGCGTTTGATCCTAATTTCACTGGAAAGGAATGGACGAGTACGCGTGGCAAAGGCAACCGCGGAGGTCGTGGACGTGGTGGCTCTCGGGAGTTTGCTAACGGGCACCAAGCTAATGGCGCGTTTACTAATGGACACGTCGACTTTGCCGCCGGTCCGTTCGGAGTACCACAATCACCTTCTGCATTCCAATCTCCTCGCGGCGGTCACGCATTTGGATATCCTGCACCAACTCAAGGGCGTGGAGGATGGCGCGGCAACGGCCCGCGCTCTCAATCCATCCCCGTGGATCATCTTTATGGCCGCCCATATGGCTCCCCTCCACAGCTGCCACCAGCTCCGGGCTACTACCACCCGGGCATGTACGAGTATCCCAACGGCATGCCGATGCATGCTATGCCCTACAATCCCATGATCGACCCGCAGTACCTGTGGGACATGGTCAGCAATCAGCTCGAATACTACTTCTCTCTGGACAATCTTTTGAAAGATATGTTTTTGCGCAAGAACATGGATTCTCAAGGCTTCGTCTTCCTCGACGTCATTGCCAGCTTCAACCGTATGAAGCAGCTCACCACGGACAAGGATCTCATCAAAACCGTGTGTCTGAAGGCAGACGTCATCGAGATTCGCGTGGGTGATGACGGCAAGGATCGCCTTCGACGACGAGAAGGCTGGGAGCAGTTCGTTCTGCCGATGGATCAGCGTGAGGAAGGTGCGCAGAACGAAGGCGCTCAAAATCTCCATCGACCAGAGTTACCAAAACTGCAATACTGGCCTGGCAACCCTATCCCTTTCCACTCGCCGTCAGCCGCCAACGGTCGTAGGTCGCACGACTCCGGTTTCGCCATGAACGGCGGCGTCACCCAATTCGCGCCGATGGGACCCCTTCTCGATGCAGGCCACTCCAGTCTGCCGAATGGCGAGGAGAACCGTGGGCGCACCGCCAAATCGCCAGTTCGCGAGAACGGCCTGTCCTCGGACCACCAGTCGCTCGCTGAAGGCACCGAGATCGAGCCAGATCAATTCCCAGATGAGCAGATCAGCAGTCTCACTGTTGTCGTGAAGGTGGGTAGGTCCCGCACACCGCCGCATCACACTGCCGCATCTCGGACATTTTCCAACGGATCAATCGACACCCGCAGCATCTACGCTGAGCTCGACAAAGAGAAGGCCGATCGTGAGAACGCGGTACCCGTGGCCAATGGAGAGCCGATCACCAATGGCGACAGCGCGCAAGCAGCCACTTCTCGTCAAGCTAGTCCAAGTGTTGTTCAATCACCTGAAAAGGGCAAGTCTGCGTCCGAACTCATCCTTCTTTGGGTCAAGGATAAAGAGTTTCCTCAAGAGTCACTCCCACAAGACTCCCTTCCCGAGCCGTACATGCAGCTGCGAGTCAAGGCTCTGGACCAACGTGAACAGGCAGCCACCGGTACATGTCCCTACGACCTCAACGTGCTGTACCAGTTCTGGTCGCACTTCCTCATCCGCAACTTCAATAACAAGATGTACAACGAGTTCAAGTACTTTGCCAACAACGATGCGCAGGAGCGCCACAGCGCGAATGGACTGGAGTCCTTAGTGCAATTCTACTCCAAGGCGTTGGCCAGCAGCAGCGTGATCCGTGACCACATTGTCAAGGACTACGTGAAGCTGGTCAAGAGCGATCCACCCATGTTGCAGGGTCTTGCGCACAAGCAGCTTCGTCAGGCATGGCGCAATGGGGCGCTGAACCTCAAGAATCGCAAGAAGCTTACCGATGTGGTCGACGAGCCATTCAAGGCCAGCTTGGAGTCGTAGATGCTATGTCCCTTCGGCGACATCTGTCCGCGAAACCATCCTCAACCTGGCCACTTGGAACCATATTCGACATACATCCGTCTCTCGGCGCGAATGCCGCTCGCCGCGATATGGCTGGAAGCTGCGAACAGCATCGCATTATCAAGGACTTCGTCCTTCATTACACATTGTCTGCAATGCACGACATAAAATTCACATCACGACGCTTCTCACAAGTTCGTGATCGCACCAGCCCCAATAAATGCTCACAGGCGCTGCCATCAACGTCCTCGGATATGTTCTTTCAGCGGTTGCATGTACACCCCATGGTCTCTCACGGCCATTTTTCTTTTTGCGATTCTTTTCCTCCATGGGATCGACGCACTTCAACAACAACGGACAAAAGCATGATTATAAGGCACAAAACTTTTTGTTGATCGACTTCTTGCGTGGCGTTCACGCATACATTCCGGAGCGAGCGGGTGGGATTGCTGGGATAGGCGTTTATGGAGCCGGACGATTGAAATCACGGCTATTGCTGTTTCTTCTACGCTTCTGTGGTTGTCGAGTGTGAGGCCTTCCAAGGCAGAGTGAAGCGGCAAGGAGGAAGATACGGAAGGCTCGCTCGCTCGTACCGATGGCTTGCATGTTTTATGGTTACGAAAATGTGCACGATCATGGCAGGTAGAGCGACTTCGGTGCAAGTGATTGATGTGGGACGGAGGGCGTCACGCGACTGCTCATGGGCTTAGCGAGACTCTCGTCCGTGCACGTCGTCTCGCCTGCTTGCATTTGTCGCTGATCATAGCTTTGCAAGGAAGGGTTTGTGAAAGTAGGACGTCTCTTCCACTGTTCGCTTTCTTCTACTCGATGCATAGAGACCGGAGCATTTTTGAGCAAAGAAAATACCCCACCATCGCGCAACCCGTCATCTTCTCCCATGTTGTACATCAGGTTCATCTGAATGAGTTGTGAGTTGAGGTGGGGTCGGACTTGCCAAGGCGGTTGCATTAACCCGATTGGGACGTTCCGATCTGTTCCGCAGAAATTCTTTACCTTCTAGCGGAATCGACTCAGTCTAGACTTGCCGCTTCCGTGGCCGCGAGTTGCCGACGACAGCAGGGTCGGTGTGAACGACTTGTGGAATCACCTCGCTTTCCATACACACTGACTTTGAATCATTGACTGTGCATCGATCGTCACCAAGCAAGCAAGCAACATTCACCACGAAGAGCAAATCTATTGTCAGAAAGAGAACAGCGTTATACACGAAGCAGAGTCGAAAGACAAACAAGCATCCGTCATGCCGCACCAGGAAGACAACGACTTCTCCGCACCTGCTGAAACGCACGACTTCTCCGCTCTGGTTAATCCTCCTTGTACCGACGAATGAAGACACCGAACGAGATATCTGACGCTCGTCATATGTAGCTCTTCGATATGGATGGCACGATAATAGACAGCACAGACGCCATCATCAAACACTGGCATCAACTGGGCAAAGAAATCGGCGTCGACGGCGACGAGATATTGAAGACGAGTCACGGGAGGAGGAGTATCGATGTGTTAAAACTCCTGGCACCGGAGAAGGCGACCTGGGACTGTGAGTGTTTCTCTTCGTCCATTCCTACACGCCGAACTAACGTCCTTCAGATGTTTGCCAAGCCGAAGGCCTCATCCCTCAGAAATGGGGTTCCTCAGCCGTCGAAATACCCGGAAGTCGCAGTCTACTCGCTCGTCTCGAGTCCCTCAAAGCGCCATGGGCGATCGTCACGAGCGGTACGCAACCTCTTGTCTCCGGCTGGCTCGACGTTATGAAATTGTCTCGTCCAGAAGTGATGGTCACGGCGGAGGAAGTCGCATTGGGCAAGCCAGATCCGGCTTGTTATCGACTCGGAGCGGAGAGATTAGGGTTCGGAATATTGAGTGGGGGAGAGGAGATTTTGGTACTAGAAGATGCACCGGCGGGAGTCATGGCGGGTAAAGCGGCTGGTTATAAAGTTCTGGGTCTGGCGACGACGCATACGGTGGAGCAGCTGAAGGAGGCAGGCGCGGACTGGATTGTGAGGGATCTTGAGAGCGTCAGTGCGGCCAGGGTCGATGCGAAGACTAGGAAAGTGGAAGTTGAGATCAAGGATGCATTGGTCCGATGATTCGCATTGGCCAACGAAGGCTGTGCTGACACACAAAATGATTCGGAAGGCGTTTGATATAGACATCTAGATCGTAGACTGCTACAATACGGAGGCTCATGACTACAAACCTCCCTCCCTTCTTGCCTTTTTGCTCGTCCAGTCAATAAGATGGATTCGTGGAGAGTTCTCGAGACCTGGAGCACAGCGTGCGCCGGGTTTGACGGGCGTGTAGCGGTACATGAAATTGTGCTCGTTACAAGCGTGGAACGGGTGGTGGTCCTGAAACTCTTGGGTACCTTCTTTGCCCTAGATTCTAGTAAATACATGAGCGAGCTTGTGCACTGAATTTCCGAGAGACCCTACAGGCAGGTTGCGACTGATAGTAGAGATGTGAGAGGTCAGCGGATCGGCTGGTGCACTCGTCGCTAGGCCCAGAAGTAGTGCGAGTGACTGCTCCGGGAGTTGCATGGCAGATCTACCATTCTCGAAAGGTCTGCCGAAAGCCCAGGTCGAAGCCCAGGCCTGCATCTCATCGCATCATACCTCGTCAGGTGTAGACTCGAAGCACTGGAACCATGCCTCGGATGCTTCAGAATGCTCCGGGGATGAATGGACATACTTCTTGAATGAGTTTCCCTTGTCGACCCAGTCGCGCCACGGCCGCTTGTGTCTGATGGCTGTTATGGTTGGAAGTGGCTCACTACCGCTGTCGACGTACTCTCTCGCAGAGGAGAACTTGTGCCAGGAAGTCTCAAAGCCAGCAACTTCGTTGTGAGCAGAGCCACCGGGATGTATAGCTGGCTCGACTTGAAAGAAGATACATACTTTTGTGAACACTGAATAAAGGTCCATTGCCACGGTTTGAAGAACACGGTGTGCGGGCTGTACAAGTGGGCCCGGCGTGGCCTTTGCTCCTCCTGGCGAGCTCAGAATCGTTCGTATGGCATCTCCAGACAGAGGATGACACGGACTGAAGCGCTTCTTGCAATAATCGCTGACAGCGTGCATACTCACCTTTCCGAAAGTGTAGTAAGCAGCCAAAGACCAGCACGATCCAGAAACACCAGACAATCCCACAGTCCGGCTGCTTTCATCTCGTCTGCATAGCCCAGCACACCTATCATGGCTCGGAAGCCTCCACCAAACGAGAAGACTGGTACATCATCCGGGTGTACGTCTTGCGGATTGAGTCCCAGATATTTCGCGAAATGGTCCCGAACATGCTACTTTCGCTTTACAAGGAATGCATGCTCCTCAGGACAGAGCGCCAGACCACGCCGAACCTGTGCTATCTTGGTGACTTCAGGGTAGAGACCTGCATCGTTGATTTCATACTGGACGCCTTTCGAGCGCTGTCATGCCATGCAATATCTTGAGTTCTGTGATGGCTTCCGGGAATTCTGGCTTGACGACCTTGTAGTACAAAGTGGACGTCCTCGTCTTGACATAGCCCTTCTTCTCGAGAGCTGCTTGTCTTGTCCGTTTCGTCGCTACATTCATCCGTCGAATCGTCCGGGTGTCTGTGGGTCTGCAACTGTCGCTCGGTAGTAATCTGCATGCGTTGCTGTACCATGCTGGCTGTCTTGTCGTGGGCTTGACATACTGTTGAAGCTGTACAGTAGGCAGTGTGACTGTCATCATTATGTGTAAACGACAACTACAGTCGAACAGGGTGAGGCAGCGCTATGGAAAGAGCATCAAAGTGCTCTGCCACAGGGTCAGGCATGATGAAGTTCACACCTCAGGAGTATGTCAGCACAGTGCCATGTCTATGGGCAATCCGCCTAGAGGTAGGTACGCCGTCGTCCAAAATTGCTGGCCAATGGCACCAGCACGAGCGTAGAGCTGTTCGCTCCTTTGCGTGTAGCTGAGAAATATTCGCAGCTTGTTGAGATTGAGGCATCGCGACCGTGGCGCAATGACAGCCTCGAGACGTGGAAGCCTGCTTGCTCTCTTCTCCGCGCGCAAGAAATCCGACGGCACACACTTGGCGGACACATCGATGAAGAAGATCAGTTGGTAAGGCTTGAGCTTACCTTGGAAGCCTTTGACTGTTAAATTCCTACGACACGCACTTGCGCGACGAGCCCACTGACCAATGAGAGAGGCGCATTGACGGTCCGGAGTTATACAACTAGAGCCTCAAATACGACAAAGTCGATGGACATGCAGCGAGCGGCATTCATGAGGGTACAGTTCTCCCAGGTATTGGCCTGTTCGAGGTCTATCATTCCGTGAACATCGAGACGTCGGAAGCGTTATGCTTAGCGGCCAAATACTGCGTCTGCTGTCCTGCTGAACCGTGCCGCGCGCTCTCAACATCTTCTTCGTTGATGCTACCACGAGTCGGCAGCAATCGCACGGGCGGCTCTGGACTTTGGACGGGATTCATGCCTCCGCCACAACAATGTCGGTGAAGCATGGCCGGCCGCGGTCGGCTCGAGCGCGAATGCACAATCCTTGCGAAATGTTGACGAGAAGACTCGAAGAGACAACATTGAGTTTTTGCTGACCGGGTTCTGCGCTTTGAAACTTGTCGACATCTGCATTATTATTATTCTGCACACTACAGTCGGCGTAGTTTGCTTACGAGTCATGCAACTCTTGTCTTGCTTTAGCGTAAGATGCGTTATTGTACTATATTGATGAGGGCCTTCTGCGCGTCCCTCAACTCGCGGCCACGCATATATACCATCCGCAACATTGGTACCTGGGAACTGTCTTCTGCCGGTGAGGTTTCACGGCCGGCGAAGAGCTGCAAGGAACAAAGTCGCCTTGTGTTATTGTTGATGTCGACTTCAGGGGAAGTCTATCTTTGGAATCTGGTGGAGGTCGCACGAGAGGGACGGAACGAGCTTGGGGATCTGGGGTGACACAGACAGCGGGAGCGTGCTGATACTCGCGTGGTCTTACGATGTTCTGGAGAACGTGGCTGCTATACCGCGAGACTCGATCCCAGTCGGAGGTTCTCATTCTAAGGACATATCAGGCTGCGGAACGTTGAGTGGAGTGGAGACCGCACAAACGGTCGCTGGCGTTCTCGAGTCTCGGCGACAATGGAAAGTGGTGGCTTGATAATTTGTTGGCATATGCATCGAACGTAATGTAGGATCGGAGATGCCACGGATGGCCGGATTACATATTTTCCTTCGCCAATAAGACGGGACTCGTTGCACGAGGAACAGGGATGATGGACCTGATCGTTGTCATGTTCCCACGGACGGGGATCTTTTGTCAGATATGGGCAAAATGGATCACAGGAGATGACTTCCTTTGTATATTCGTTGTCGGAAGGAGATCAGCAGCGCAAGGGCGCGTACCACATTACCGAACAAGCACTGGAGATCAAATCTTCCACGCGCCGGGCCAGCACAGGATAAAAACAGAGCGGGTCCAAGGAGAGAAACAGCCGACAGCGCACCAAGGTTCGCTCCTGCTGTTCCTGCGCCTGGCCGTTGCGATACCGTCATTGGTCTTCTAGTTTCCCGTGTGGCTTGAAATGCCGCCGGTGCGCGCTGCGAGGCTCTCCTTTCTTACCCGGGCTTTTCGCAGCAGTGCAGTGAGTTTAAAAGTCGGACTAATTTCATGCTTTGCGCTGAACAGGGCCTCTACATTAGTCTGCGGAGTGGCATGACTCTCGAGATGTGCCGGCGGGTGTTGCAGACCATTGCCTGGGCGACAACTGTGCCCGGAGTCGTGAGGTTTCGCGTGTTGCTGCTCGTCGTGTGCAGCGGAGAGGACCATTATTTGAGCCAATCACACCACGACGGGACCAAAGAGGGCTGAGACCTGAGACCGGCGTAAGGAGAAAAGTCAAGTCGTCGTGAATCCCGTGTGCCGCACTCACTCACGGTGAGCGTGTACCTGAGGGAGGTACAGTAAATAAGGTACTTCACAGAACGCATCCACTCATCATCCTTGGTTGGCCTTCCCTTCCCTTCCTGGCCCGTGCCCTCTGCCGCCCGCCCGCCCTCGATCGCGGGCGTCTCGAGGCTCTTCTCTCCGCGATGCTCGTCTCGTCTCGCCTTCGTCTGGAATCCAACTCCTCCTCCTCCATATCGCTACTGTGATCGCACGGTGTTGGCGCGAAAGGGACCTGCCAACCCGACGCCGCCTGCAGACCGCTGCACATCTTTGGTCCATCGCGCTCTGCTTGATCGCCTCGCCGTGCTGCTCGACTGCACTGTGCCCGCCCAACCTAGCATTACTACATCGGACCACCTGATGCGATCTTACATGCGTTCGCCCTCGCAACCACGCTCGCTTGCTGCATCCACCCTCTGATGGGCCTTCCTCTCGTTCAATCCTCGCCTTCTTATTACGCCTGTACATCCACTTCGATCAGCAAACTCTCCCGTCTGTCGTTTTAGCCACCGCTCGCTGTCATTCGCTTGAACGCCTGATCGACGCCCGGAGTTGCTTGGGCCGAGAGTCGAGACGCTGCTTGCGGATCATATCCTCCCTCCCACTTGTCCGCGTCTTGGGACCACTCCACGTACATATTCCTATCGCCAATATCGAAACGAACGAGCCGGCCGACATCGAGACCGTTGCTCCGCGCGCGGGCGTGCGTCCCGGGAACATGGCCTTCGCCGGTTCGCATCCCTACCACTCCGCTTCCTCCTCACCATACGCGGAACAACATCGCGAACACCACCACCAGCATCCACATCACTATCAGAACAATTCCGAATCCAGCCTGAATCTACACGAGTCTACCAACAAATCCAGCTACTACTCCAACTCGAATCTGCCAGCTTCGATCCCATGCGACATCAAGCCTCGCTTGACAAAAGAGCAACATGATATTCTCGAGTCGCATTACCAGAAACAACCGAAGCCCAACACAAATACCAAGAAAGGTTTCGCGGAGAACCTGCAGGTGTCATTGGACAAGGTCAACGTAAGTGAAGTGCTCGATTCGTGTTGCGCTTCTTCGCAAAGCTGATCCGGCACAGAATTGGTTTCAAAACCGTCGCGCAAAATCGAAGCAGGATGCAAAGAAGCAGGCCGGCACATATAACTTGTACGCGCAACCCAGCTCGGGCGCGCCTAGCGTCACTTTCAGCTCCGACTCCGACGCCTCGCCTGCCTTCAGCTCCGGCGAGTACTTCTCGATGATGCAGCAATGCGACACTGATGAGCAGATGTCGAGTGGCGGGAACATGGGGACTTCCAGCCTGTCGCAATACGACGACAAGATTCACGGGTTGCCATATTCGGACGTGAGCAACCAATTCAACAATAACAGCAACGACGCCAACAACGCGTCGCAACATCTGCAAAGTCAAATGTTTGACAGCCCTCAGGAGATGAATCGCAGAACCATGACTCAGGAGCAATTCGATGCATTTGCGCAGACAGGCATGATGCAATCTACCGGCCAGTTCGACAATCTCCACAACGACTTCGCGGGAGGCGACGACGTGCTACAGGAAGTGTTTCCGGAGATCGACCACAACGACTACAAGTCGTCAAATAACTACTCCTTTCCCGCTCCCATGGCTGCGCCTCTTTCGAGCTGCGACTCCAGCATCCCCTCCACGATCTCCGAGCAATCAATGTTTCCTTCATCTGGGATGATGCAGCGACATGCTAACATGTCCACGGAGTCTCTTCTGAATTGGTCCGATAGCCGCAGCTCATCTGTTTCGATGCCATCCTATCATTTAAACGCATATCAGCAAATGACACCACACTCACAGCAGCAACCCGCACCGGTGACCTCTCAATGGCAACCGGGACAGTCCGTACCCGTCGATCCCAATGCCTTGCAGCAACAGTTTCGTGAAGCAGCTCAGCGGCAGTCGCGACAGCAGGTGCCGCAAGAGCAATCTATGGCCTGGCCTGCGGATGAGTCCTTCGTCCGGAGAGATTCTCAGAATGGTTCCATGCTTGCCCAGCAAATGAGCGCTTTTGCCATTCAGACTCCGCAACCACCGCAGACAGCCTCCTTTCAAAGTCCGCCTCCACCGCCAATGAACGCAGGAGGAATCGCGGCACGGAGACAAAAGCCACGACCAGCGAATCTTGGTATTGCAGCGCTGCGCAGCCAGTCTTACAGCGGTCCCGCTCAGCCAGGATCGCCCGTCCAGCAATTGGCCAACATGGCTCAAAGCCAGCCACAGCTCCGGCGCATTCGGTCTAGCAATGTTTTGGGTGGAATTGCTCAAGGTCGTGTAATGAAGTCCACACCGGGTTCTGCGCAGAGGTCACCGATGACCTTTTCTTTCGCTGAAGCCATGGCTTCGCCACGAATTGCGCGCCATGCATCAACATCGGATCTTCTTGCACCACCGACGCCACACTCGCCACGCGAATCGAGCCGGAACGAGAATACTCACACTCGACCGCAAGTGTCATCATGGCAGTCGTCTTCGGGACAGCAATTCAGTCGCCAAGCAAGTATCAGCGAAACTGACATCGAGCATGACGTGCCTATCCAAGCGCAGACATTTACTTCTCCTCCGCGAACTCCGATGTACACACACCGACAACCGCACCAACAGCAATCGCAACAGCAACAGCAACAGCAACAGCAACCTCAGCAGCAACACAACGTCTTCGTTAGCCGGGTCGGAAACAATGTCATTACCGAAAATACTCCGCCGCAGTCAGCGCCAGCCTCACAGCAGAGCTTCCCCCAACATACGTTCATGGCTCCGCCTCCGATTCAATCGCAACCGCAGCCGTATACTCCGCCGCAGGCTCATCAATTCATGACTGCCGCTCCCCTGGAATCATCCTACCAGATGCCTGTAGTGTCGTATGCGCCGCCGCAACAATACGTTCAGCCGACTATCGAATCGCAGCAGCAAGACCTGATGCAATTCGCGAACGGGGTTCCCATGGTCAACGCGCACGGGCAGCTCACCATGACGTTTCCGACTCCTCCAACGCAGCAGATGCAATTCGTGCAGCACGTCCCACCACAATCACAGCATCAATCACCGACGCATCACATCACCACTCTGCCCAACGGCGGTCAGTACAGCTTTGTGACGTCGGAAAGCAACACTCCGTCCGGTCTGGCAATCACTGCCGGCGTACCAAAGTCGTCGCCGTCCCAACCCGCAGAATTCTTTGTGCACGAGTATAGTCCACCAGAGGAGATCAGAAATGCGTCTACGACTCGCAGACCTATGGTGGACAGCGGACCGAAGAACTATACTTTCAACAACCACGGGCCGGTAAGTATACGTCAATTGATATTGAACAAAGTTTCACGCTGACGTATGAATAGGGTGACTTTGGCAAGGACAAGTCGAAAAAGCTAGGCGGCATGAGCAGTCCAGCTACAGGGACTTCGAGTTCATAGCCAGGGCATATTCTTTCGCTTTGCAAAGATGCGTCACGACCGCACTCTGTTATGTCGCCACTGTGCCAGCTGCACATTTTTGTTGATCTCTTTTGATTTGTCTGTTTTTAGCGCCCTGGAGTTCGAATTGGGAAATGTGGCGTCGACAACATGGGATGTCTGGAATCGGACCATGGCATCTCAAATTGGCGATGGAGGCGTCCCTCCATGCGCGTCAACCACACCGGATGCGCCGAACGGATGCTGTTTTGGAAATATACCTTGTGCAATATTGGGCGCCGATTGGACATCTTTATGATTTGTTTGATTCCGGCGGGACTGCAAAAGACATGGGATGCGGAGATGAATATATTACGGGACATGTGGACCGCAGTTATGGACGGGTGTACAAGTTTTGGGTTGGAGGGGAAGGTTGAAGAGGAACTGGGCCATTGAGCGGGCTCGGCTTCGTCTGGATGTTTGACATTTGAGAAAGTATTTAATGAGACCATATGAACGGAACACCTTAATGGGACGGAAACGAGAGCATTCTGTGTATGGAAACTGTCATCGTGAACATACTCGACATGAAAATAAAACAATCCATTGTCCATGACCTCCCTCAGGAACGATACACTTGTTCCACGTGACCCGAGTGGCCTGTGCCCAATTTCGGCCAAGGTTCGACCTCACTTGAACAAAGTTGTCCCTGATGAGCACATTTTTCCACCATCGTAATTCAGACCCAGACTGGACGGCAGATACGATGCCACAAGTTGTACTACGACATCGCCGCTATCGATAACGAAATTTACCCGGAACGAAAAAGAGCAAGATCGTGGCTCACGGCGTTACTAATGTGTATCTCCACGGCTGATAAGCCTCGCAGGAGCAACACGCACCACTGTCAGTTCCTGCGACAGCTTCTTACGAACCTCCACTACCGAACTCGATGAGGGAGCTCGACCCGTGCAGGATCTTCGTGAAGCTCCGACGACGGAGGGCTGAGCTGATTGCTCACCGGGTCCTCCCAAGTCGCGTCGTATCAGACCTTAGGCTGCCGGCAAGGACAATCTGAGAGGACTCCATAGCTGCTCCAGGGGTCTTTCCATGGGTCACATATGCTGTCAGATCTTTCTGCTGTCCACAGTAGGCCGTTTGTACTGACTTGATTCCACCTTTCATTCTGATTCCTTTCTTGATTACAATCACGATGGGTACTAACCAAGCGAACGATCGGAGTGCGGGCTCCTGGTTCAATACCTTTTGGCGGAGACTCACGCAAGAGAACGCCCGGTTGCCGAACGACGACGGACTCCCAAACGAAACGACCTCACTGCTTCCGAAGCCCGCCGTGGAGGAAGCAGAAGACGACAGCCATGTCTACGACATAGACGACCGCTCACGAATGCAGATCGTCGCTGCAGAGTTCTGGCTGCTCTTCAAAAGCTCGATACCTGTCATCCTGGCCTACACGCTGCAGAATTCTTTACAAACGGTGTCCGTCTTGATTGTCGGACGACTGAGCCCAGAAGCTCTAGCAGTCGCAGCTTTCAGCTACATGTTCGCCATGGCCACCGCCTGGCTGATTGGAATGGGAGGCACGACTGCTATTGACACTCTGGCATCGGCTTCTTTCACGGGCAGCAAGAAGAAGCATGATCTCGGCATCATCCTTCAACGGGCATTCCTCGTTCTTGGTCTGTTCTACATACCAGTGGCAGTTCTGTGGCTATGCTCAGAGCCCGTGTTCAGAGCTCTTGGACAAGAAGAATACATTGCTCGGGATTCCTCCAAGTTTCTCTGCGTGTTGATTCCGGGAGGTCTGGGCTACGTATACTTTGAATGCCAGAAGAAGTTTCTTCAAGCGTAGGTACTTCTCTGATGATCGTCCGGGATGTCTGCTAATGCTTCGCAGCCAAGGCATCATGCGTGCCGGGACCTACGTCCTTCTCATCACATCACCCGTTAACGCAGGACTGAATTATCTCTTCATCTACAAGTTCAATATGGGTCTGTTTGGAGCTCCTCTGGCTACTGGAATATCCTACTGGCTATCGTTCATCCTCTTAGTCACCTACACACGATTCGTGGCGGGCAGCGAATGCTGGGGCGGATTCGATCGGAGGTGTCTTCGCAACATTGGCACGTTTTCGAGAATCGCAATACTCGGTGTTGTCCATGTCGGCACCGAGTGGTGGGCTTTTGAGATCGTGGCAATCGTTGCTGGACAATTGGGCACTATTCCACTCGCGGCCCAGAGCGTGATCATGACCGCCGACCAGGTCTTGAACACTATTCCATTCGGAGTAGGCGTTGCAACATCAGCCCGAGTCGGCAATCTTCTCGGATCGAGGAACGCCAAAGGTGCCGCACTGGCTACCAATACAGCAGCATGGCTATCCATGCTACTCGGCGCCATCGTGCTGACCATTCTCATGGCCACAAGAGACAACTTTGCACGCCTGTTCAATGACGATGAGAACGTCATTCGGATGACCGCCGATGTGCTCCCGTACGTCGCTATTTTCCAGATTGCAGATGGTTTGAACGGATCCTGCGGCGGTGCTCTTCGAGGCATGGGACGACAGCACATTGGCGCTGCAGTCAATATCGTGAGCTACTACTGCGGAGCTCTGCCATTGGGCATTTGGCTGGCCTTCCACGGATGGAGTCTCGCTGGTTTGTGGGTCGGGCAATGCATAGCACTGTACATCGGTACGTCGAGCTGAAGCTGTCTTACGCTGTAACTGCTGACACGCCGCAGTCGGAGCACTCGAATGGGTGATAGTCGCCTTCAGCAACTGGGAGAAGCAGGTCCAAAACGCCTTCACGCGAATGGATCCCGGCGACCGCGCCGAACAAGGAGAACAACCAGAACTCGTCGAGCAGTAAACTACCGAGCATCGATTTCTCCGCAATCAGCAAGAGATAGGACGTATCAAAAAGCCCGATTCGGCTAGCGTCCCGAGTTTCTTAGCTCGCCTCGTGCGTGAATGCCTAGAATTCCCCATCTTCCGACAAAGAGCTTCGAAGGCTCACTACAGCTCCAGCTTCTTCCTGCAGCTATCTCTTATCGTTGTGCTCCACTCCACACGACATCCTGCGGCCGCTCGGCAGAGTGACCTCGACCGGACCGCTTCGCTTGGAGGCCACATGACAGCTGCCATTGACTAAACGCCCGGACTTCGATTCGACGATGACGCTGTTATGCTCCCATATCATGGAAAACGCCTATCGATAGGGCTACCACCGCGGTCCGATGGGCTGCAGAGATCTTTCCCGCGTATCGACTTGTGGGAGGGCGAGCATCGTGCATGCACGTATCGATTAACGATATGCAGGCAGGCTCCGCCGAAAGCTATCTGAGCTGTGCCATTGTCCGGCAACTTTTAGGTAAAGAGACGGGAAAAAGTTGTTTCATGAGCTGGGAGCTTGTCGGCAGGTGCAGCTCCTATAAGTGCGATTCCTCTCTTTTCTCTCTACCTTGATGGACCATTGAGACTTGCTTTTGACTTTGATTGACTGCACTCTCATCATGTTCGATCTCCTCGCACCAATCCTTGCATTGGCAGCCACTGCCTACGCACATGGAACCCACCCTCAAGAGCCATTGCAACAGGGTCCGCACAAGAGTTTGTGGTACAACACTTTGCCAGGCGACGGCGGCACTCAGGTGAGCGTCGAACGGTTGAAGCATGGCATGAACATGGAGTCCGATCTGACACGTCCGAATACAGGCCGACTCGGTCTTCTCTGGCATCTCCACGTTTGGTCGACTTCCATACCACCCCTGCCTCGCCAGCGACGATGTGAAATACGACATTGCTTTCATCGGGGCTCCCTTCGACACGGGCACTTCATACCGTCCAGGAGCCCGATTTGGTCCTTCCGGCATTCGACAAGGGAGCCGTCGTCTGAACCTCTAGTACGTCAAGGAAAACCTCACAGATAGCATACCATCTAACACGACACCTCCCAGCGGCGGCTACAACGTCCCACTCGCAGCCGATCCCTTCAACTCCTGGGCCACAGTCCTCGACTGCGGAGACATACCAGTCACCAGCTACGACAACACCTGGGCCCTGCACCAAATCGAAGAAGGCCACAACAGCATTCTGCAGCGTGCACCCGCCACCTCCGCCGATGAACCGGGCATCTCGAAACACGGCAAGACCCTCCCTCGCGTGCTCACCCTCGGAGGTGATCACACCATCACTCTACCTCTTCTCCGCTCCATGAACAGAGCCTACGGTCCCATCACCGTCATCCACTTCGACTCGCACTTGGACACCTGGAAGCCAAAAGTCTTCGGCGGTGCACCTTCGAAAGTGGCGTCCATTAACCATGGCACGTATTACTACCACGCTCACGAGGAGGGACTTCTGCGAAACGACACCAACATCCACGCTGGCATCCGCACGACGCTGAGTGGATTGTCTGACTACGATAACGATGGCTACTGTGGCTTTGAGATCGTCGAAGCGCGGGAGATCGACACCATTGGCACGGATGGAATTATCAAGAAGATTCACGATCGTGTGGGACACAAGAACCCAGTTTACCTCTCGATAGATATCGACGTAAGTTTCCAAAGGGTAGAAGACCTGTCGCCGTTCGAGTTTATCTCTTGGGCTATGCCAGCAGGTCTCGCTCTGCGCTTTGTACCCTTCGAATCCGAAGCACTGCTAACCCTTATCTCCTTCTGTTTTAGACTTTGGATCCTGCCTTTGCTCCTGCTACGGGCACACCTGAGACGGGTGGGTGGAGTACAAGAGAGCTGAGGACGATCATTCGTGGGTTGAAGGGTATCAATCTGGTCGCTGGTGATATCGTCGAGGTTGCTCCCGCGTACGACACCAACGCTGAGCTGTCGACAATGGCGGCGGCGGATATCTTGTACGAGGTGATGAGCTTGATGGTGTTGGATGGACCGTTGACCGTGGAGAAGAATGGAGAGAAGGCGAGGGAGAATTGACATGAGATCGCACTAAGTGCCGAATATGCGCCGTCAGTCTAGCTTTGACGACTGAACGAGAGTCGACCATGCGCCCATTGTATTCACGACGACCTGTGATAGTATCGAAGCTCGTTAGTACGTCCGATGTATCAAAGCATGGAGGTCGCAACACCGCTGCACCAGGCGACTAACATGCACCACTCGGCATTCTCGCTAGACATGTTCTCTCCGTACACTCGCTTGCTTCCCATGTCATGAAAAGGCAAAGCCAGCTCAGTGGCAATGGCCTTCGGAGTAAGAGTTGAGCATCAGGACCAGCTTCGGCCACTCACTCTCAGCTTTGGCTAGCAATTGTCAGCTTCATGCTCATGCATGTGACATGTCGACCACTTACGCTGCACATTGCGGTCGGTCTCTTTTCCTGGCAGTGTGGAGTCCTCGGTTCCTTCAGCGGCGGGTGCCTCCACCGTAGGGCGCAGCTTGCAGTATTTCTGGCTTGGGTGTGGCGATGGTTCCAGGCCAAGGTATCTCAATGCTCTTTGGAACCTACGTGTGATGTCTGCGTTCCTGATGAGAGATTCTGCGTCGATGCCCAGGGTTTGAGTGCCTTCCATGCAGAATGATCCGATGGCGTCTTCGAAGTCGTTTGAGATCCACTCGTCTTTCTCGTCTTTCGGGCGTGGCATGGTGAGGTGGCAAATTGTCGTCTCCCTATCTTCACTATGCCAGCGGTGGTTCTTGTGCTCTGGCCACTTTTCGATCCCAGGTCTGCTGGCACGAGTATGAGTGATCGTAGCTTCGAGACCAAAGTGCTGTCTCAATGTCTGGTCAAGTATCGTCAGCCAGAGATATCATGTCCCACGGGTCAAACACACACCACATTCATCTTCGCTACCTCGGTGTCGGCCACCTTCTCCATCCATTCACCGCGGGACTCGGCGTGCAACTCGTACCACAAGTCGCTATCGGCACAAGCCTCCTCTTGCGCTTGTCTCTCTCGGCCCCGACAGCTCTGCTCACAGTACGACCGGCTGTTCCCAGCCTTGCATATTTCACATGGGTCCGCCTCCGTTTTCTTGCAGTGATTCTCGCAGTCGTCGTAGTCGTAGTCCTCTCCGGGACAGCGACCGCAGTATTCGAAGTCATCCAATACCGACTCCAGGAAGGGCGTGCATTCGCTCATGTGGTAGAGAGGAGTGCAGCGCGATTCAAAGCATTGAAATTCCCACTCCCATTCAAATGCGCTGAACGTGCTTGATCTGCATTGCCGAGGCTCCAAGCAGAACTCCTCAATGAGGAGCACGAGCTCGGCAGGGAGCTTTGTGATGTGGACGTCGGGTCCTTGACCAAATCGATGGCAAAGACGAAGTGTACGGAGCACAGGAATAGCCTCTTTGAAAGCCATGATATGCGGTCCCAGTTTGTCGGGCTCCACTGGCGTCGCCCTGTTGCACAGTTGTCAGCTTCACCTCATCACTGCAGGGTGATGTTCGTTGTACAGACCAGGCCAAGCCGGCCGTGATATAGGTGTCTCCCATAGCTACGTCCGTGCGCGAATTGGTCGTTGTTGTGCGTATTGGTGCTGTCGCTTGAGCGGTGTTGATCGAGTTGATGCCAGGCTTGGAATTGAGGGAGCGACGTGAAGTGAAGCGCGACCCGTGCAGCAGGCTCCCAAGACGCGAGCTGGCAAACGCGCGACGGCTCCGCAGAACGGGTGGTGACAGAAACAGGAAACACTCATGCACGACTCACCTCATAACGCAGTCTCACCTTTACAGGACCATCTCGTCTGAACAAACAGCACATCTTTCTTCAACAACAATGCACACGCACGTGAACCCACCGTGACCTACTCTCTGCCAACGCTGAGATCCTTCCACATGCATGCACAGCTCACTATCCATGTTCGAAGCGATGGTCTCTGACCGATCCAGCCAGCTCTCCTTCGCATCCTCCTGTGGTGCGTTCAGAATGTGTCTGCTCCCATTCTTCCACTGTGCCGCCGTGTCCACTCATGGCCTCAACACTTCATTCTCTTTCCAAATCGTCCGGGCGGCATTTTTCGCGGCTCTTGTACGGCAGTCCCGCTTGCTCCTTTGCACATCTACGTCTTCATCATCGCTCGTCAGGTTCGACCTCAACGCAGATCATCCTTGATGGCTGCGGGCAGTTCGAACCAGAGACGAAGCCAGGACGACAACCCAAAGGATCCAATATCTTCGATCGCAAGGTGCGATGGGGCATTCAACCACTGTGGCTACACTGATGTGACAGGCCTAATGAAGAGAGCGACGTGTGAAGTGTCAGGTCCTGGATATCGCTACGGCGGACTATATCGACAGTAGTCAGTTAATCATCGACCGAGTTGGCTCGTAACACCGCAAAGCATTGTTGCTTCTTTGCATTGGCTCTCACATTCACGCAATCAATGAACACAGTCGGGTGCCGTCCAAACAGACAGCAGAGTGTTAGACGACTTGTGCAGAATTCACTCCAGAACCAGCACCACTCCTTCCCCACAAATCCAGTCAAGTATCAGATGTCAGATCTCTCTTGGCCATGAATCATGTAACCTCAAGAGTATATGAGCTATTTGCATTTGGAGCGGCGATTCGAATCGATGGCTCTGACATGGGCATCGCCAGAGCTACCTCGGATTGTTAAAAATGTCGGGTCATTTACGGCTTCATATGCCACAGTCCACGGCACAACCACTGAGCCACTGCCCAGCGGCATCCATAGTACGAGTCGTCGCGAAGTGCTGCAAAGTATCACAAACTCAAATTCAGCGTATATGTACACCGACTCCCTGACAGAGCGAGTCCTGCCATACCGTGCCGTTGTATCATGCTTGCTCCTCACGCCACCTCCGATGTCCTCTCACCACTCATCTTGCATCCCACATCTATTGATCCAACCTGCACGGGAAGGTGCCGGCCTCTCTCTGCTCATCCCATCGGTTCGACCAGCCAATCGGGCAAAGGGAGCGGTAGGCGAGGTAGAACTATCCTCGTGTGTCAGTCTGGGGGCCATATCCGAGGCATATTTTGGGCGCATCATACCTGACGGCATGGCTTGAAGTCCTCGCCCTTGGCGAGAATGCACTTGTGGTAGTCGACGTAGTTTTGCCAGCAGTGCTTGGTCTGGTTCTGGTTCGGGAAGCGGGCGTCGAAGCCTGTAGGGGAGGTTAGAATCGGTCTGATGCGTCTCGATGGGATGCTGTGTGTATGTCGCGAGTCTTTTCGGGAGACATTGGGGACTGTCGTGGTCACGTACCGGCTATAGACTTGTCAGCGCTGCTCTCCTCTAATCGCGAATGGGGCAAACCGAGACTGGGACATACCTGTAACGAACTTGAAGGGCATGGTCACGCGCTCCTCATCGTCGGACATGTTTGCGGTAGTTTGCAAAAGTTGGTGGGTGGGTGTGTGAGTGGAATGGTGCTTTGTAGCGGTGGCAAGTGAGGTCGTTGGTGGTGGTGTCGCAGATGAAGCGAGCTCAGACAACCTGGAAGAACCAAGCAAGCCGAAGCGGAATTACCCGATCTGCAAGAGCTTCCGAGCACGACTGCACATCTACCTCAACTCCACTCCTCACTCACAACACCGGCATCACAACCTACCGACCACGATGCAGTCCACCCGATTCCTCGCCGCCAATGCGCTGCGCGCGCAGTCGGCCTCGACCTCCATGCTCCGCAGCCGCGCCGTGCCAATGCTCCGAATGCAGCCGGTGAGAGGATTCAAGTCCACGCCCAAGAGACTGGCCATGCCCGTACGTCTCCCCATGGAGTGAGAAGCGCTATCGCCCACTGACACATTCACAGAAGGAAGAGCAATCCGGTATGCGCGCCCACCAGGACCATATTCCCTGTTCGACCACGACCGAAACTAACAACCCTTTGCGCAGCACACACCATCTCCCAGCGTATCCGTACGCTCAAGAAGATCCCTCCGGAGTTGATCCCTATCGGCATTGTCCTTGCTGCCGCCATCGGCGCTGCGGTCTATAGTCTGGGTCGCAAGCTGGTCACGGACAAGACCCTTCGCCTTACCCGACAAGGCAAGCAGGCCGACCACTAGACGGATGGAAGAGCTCAGGAGATGAGGTGCGAGGAGGCGTGGTGTACAAAGGAAGACATGATTTGGGGCTCAGAATGTGGTTATTCGACCAGTCAACAGGACGAGGACGTTGGAGAATACCTTCTATCTCCTATGTATTGCAGCAGACGGCATGTTCTTCTGGACTTCACGAGTTGACTGAGCTGGGACGACTGCCGGTATTTCAGACATTTGCCAAAGTTCTTCAGAGTTCTCTTGACGATGGCGGCTTACAAGCATGGACTCCTTGACCTACAATTCTGATCGAGGGAGGTTCAATGAGTTTTCAAGCCTCGCGTTGCTCGATCTTCATGGATCGTGAAACGTAGTACAATCTGTGGTCGTAAACTAACTAAGCTGATGCCAGACCACGCTTCCCGGCCCCTGTTGCAGTCAAAGTGTCCAGGAACCCCACAGCCAGATCTCTCACTATGCTCTTGTCAGGTATACTACCAGCAACACCATACAGCGCCGCAGCGCCACCCTTCTTATCCGACGCCTTGCCCTTGCAGTCGTCAACCACATCCTCAAGATCCTTGATCATATCATCGACAGAATGCGTGATGGGCAGCGTGACAGCGATATGAATAGCAGCTGGATCCTGCAGAGCATTGAGATGCCAGCCTTTACTGGACATGCCATCAGCAATGTCGTAAATGTCGACTCTCCGCTCCGGCGTCTTCAAATTGCGCAAAGCACGGAAAGCGACGACCGAAACCATTGGCTTTCCAATCACGACGATGCTTTGTCGTAGCCTGTCCGACGTTCGAATGGCTTCTTCGAGTTGCTTCGCTGTGCTGACGATCTTGAGGCAGGTGTCGACATATCCGTCTTCACCGATGCGCATGAGTGACGCCCAGCATCCTGCAATGAGAGCGCCAGGTCGCGAACCAGCCATGTTAGGAGAAGCGTAGACACCGCCCGGCCACGTCTCGGACACGTAGTACTGGTACTTCCGCAGTTCTGCTGTACGGTAGAGCACCACGCTATTGCCTTTCGGTGCGAAGCCGTATTTGTGAGTGTCGACGCTTATTGATGTGACTCCAGGGACACGGAAGTCGAACTCGGGAGATGGGAAGCCGGCTTTGGAGAGGAACGCGATCACGTACGAGCCGAGACAGCAGTCGACGTGGAGAGGTAGCTTGCGTTTTACTGCGAGGCGTGAGAGGGCGGAGATGTCGTCAACGATGCCGTGAGGGAAGTTGGGCGCGGAGCCGACGAGGAGAACTGTGTTCGAGTTGATCAGACGGGCCACGGAGGGGATGTGGACCTTGTAGCTCGGCTCAGGGCAGGGCACGAAGTGCATCTTGATCTTGAAGTAGTCGCCTGCTTTTCGGAAGGCAGTATGTGCGGTGTTTGGTAAGATCATCTCTGGCTCCGTGACTCCACGCTCCTTGTATGCCTTCTCCCTTGCACCCAGCACAGCCATCAGAATACTCTCCGAACCACCACTTGTCGTGACTCCGGCACCAGTCTCAGGTGCATTGAACAACGCCAGTGTCATAGCCACAACCTCCGCCTCCATCTTTCGCACACCCGGGAACACATCTGGGTGGATCGGATTGCTCACTCCAAAGCGCTTGAACGCCTCACTCTGCAGGTCTGCGAGCTCACTGCCACCGTGATAGACTGCTCCACTCACTCGCCCATCTTCCCACCTCGTATGTTCCATTTCTCCCAGCTTTTCTAGCTCCGCGCGTACTTGATCCGCCGACCATCCTGTAACCGGCAATGACAAGTAATTTGTGACTCCTGGTCCTGAAGGAACAAGCTTTCCTTCTAGTTCTGTGATCGCTTTGTCGACATCGGCTCGAACCTTGCTCTGAACGAAAGGCAGGCGTAGGAGAAGCGAGTAGCATCGTCGGTAGACTTCGCTGTATAATTGCTGGATGGAGACCAGCAGTCCATATCCACGGAGTTGGTTTATTGATTTTCGTACAAGTCGAAGGACGAAGAGGACCAGTAGTACGTTGCGGAAGACGTCGAGACCTTGATTGAGGATGACCTGCTGGGGAGTGCTGCGAACGTTTTGCTTCCGCAGCGGTGATAGTGAGCCGGCCATGATTCTGTGTGCTCAAGATTCTGGCAAAGCACGAGGTGTCTACGGCCAAAGGTTTTGGTGTAGGAACTTAGAAGACTGAGGCCAGAAACAAGGAAGCCAAACGTCGGAGGTGAAGCTGACTTGCGACCCCGATCGTCGTCACATGAAGGGCCCGACTGCCCGGTGGACCCAATCAACCACCACGCGCGCAGATCGCTTTGGACCCCTCTTTTATATGACGACCAAGATAGGTGCTTTGTCACGGTGCAACAGCAGTACAGCGTGCGTTCCTTGCTACATCGCCCGTCACACAGTGTTTCAAGATCATCTGCTGAGGCGAAATCGAAATAAAGGGCGAGGAACACATCAGTCCGAAACTCGTACACAGAAGTTTTCTAACCACACGCTGAAAATGGGGTATCGCTACATCATACATACGTCCTATTCCATCATATCATCTCGTCTGCCGTTCCCTTGTCCAACCGCTAGGATCAAACAGCCTGTTGCGCTCCTCCTCTATTCTGCAGAAAACTCAATCTCTCCTTCAGCGTCCCCAGCGCACCCTTCTCTCCGTCCTGATCCGACGTACTGCGAAACACGCTCAGCCGGCTCGAACTCCTGTCCCTGCCACGGGTCCGACTCCCCGCCCGGGAGGATCCGCGGACATCGCCGTTCGCGCCCTCGCCGTCCGCTACTGAGTCGCGTCCTTGTCGAGATGAACTGCGCTTGAACAGATTGAAGGACATGCGGCGGCTGGGCCTCCGACTCCTCTCCGGTGCTTCGGGTTGTGGCGCGCCTTCATTCGTGTCTGGCTGATGAACGGCAATGCCGGGTCGCTCGGCGGTTTCAATAGACGAGCGGGCCGAGACGTCGTCGACGAGATTGGCTTGGAACGGGAAGAGCGTTGTCAGCTCGTTCAGGAAAGTTGCTTCAAACCGGGGCACTAGCTCGGCTCGGATGGGTAGGTATTCGGCAGTCTTGTACAGGCTGAGACAGCGGCGAATGGCGAGCGCATGGTCAAGCAAGGCGACCTTGAGCGCGTTCTGCATTGAATCCTCTTGCGCGTCCATTTCTTTCGCGTATATTGAAGGATCGACTGAGCCGGAGGCGTTGTCGAGGAGTTCCGAGGCTGGGAGAAGGCCGCGGTAGCGAGCGACGCTTGATTCCGAGTCTGGGTCGACGGACGATTGGAGGTCATCTGTAAGGCGATTCATAGCGCTTCTCTCGTCGTCGACGCCGCTACTGATGCGCTTTACAGCTGCCAGTAGCTCCTGAGTCTTTCTCGTCGTTCGCTCCACGGCAGCTTCGATGGGTAGCAATGTGACAGACTCGATATTGACGACCTCACTTCTGCGCAGGATTGTCGGGAACTCCTCCGCAGTAGTGTAGACAGTCTTCTCCACAATCTGCTCCGTGATAGGGATATCAATTGCAGGCTGTCTCGAAGTCGTGGCGAATCGCTGCGGGTTGGATATAAGATTGTACTCCCTCACCGCCTGCGAGACCTTGGTCCGCTGGTAGATCGTATGCTCGAGATCCTTGTTAGGGCTGACAGCAAAGATCTGCAAGTATTGACCTTCGACGCCAGGGTCCATACCAGCGCGGAGAATCTGCGCGCCGGGGTGAAGCGATTGCATGCGGTCCGAGAACATGGCCAGTCTGTCATTTTCGATGCCTTCGAAGATGAACTGCTTGTCGCGCATGCTGGTAGGGAAGCCCAGACCGCGATACACGACGCGGAAGTATCGTGGGGTACCACGATCGCCGCGAGAGATCTTCTCGTGCACGCCAGCAATGGCACGCTGCGCCCTGGCCAGTTTGTGGAAGTCGAAGGTGTTGCGCTCGTATTGATCAGCAAGCTCGCGGTATGCCGCCAATGCTTGCTTCCACGCTCGGCCCTTTTCGAAGTGTTGACACATCTGGAAGTAGAGAGATTCTTTTCGCTGGAACGCCGTCTGCGCTGGGAACTGCGGGTCTTCGAGCTCTGGAAGAGGCAGAGAAGGATTCCAGGCATAGCGATCCGCGTGCATCTTCAGCGCCAGTCCAGCTTCGGTAATATTGCCCGTTGAGACCTGCAATCCAGCCAGCTGGTGCACGTACCGAGTGTATGCGTCTTCCGAGTTGGCTTCGCGGAGGAATTGCATCAGATGCAGAGTGTCGACAAGTCGAGTCGCATCGTTGACAACGCCGCCACGATGGACATTGGCCAGCATTGCCAGTAAGTCGTCGATTTTGCTAAACATTTCCTTGACAGCACTGTACAGCGGCTCTTCGGGTGTCTGCTGCAGAGGTCGAAACAGATCCAGCATTTCCGGGACGAACGTTTTCTGTAGAACACTTTCCGTTACGCTCTTTGTCCTGCAGAGCTTGTCCAGGCAATCGATCATCGCCGTTTGAATCGTGGACAAGTCCTCGTCGATCTGCCACGCACTGATGATCATGGATCTCAGCACTTCGATCGCTACCGCTCGCAGGCTACCGTGGACGCTCAGGCAGAGCTCAACAACAGGGGCCACAAGTTCCGGAACAAACTGCACCTGGTACCCTCCCAGTTTCTTAAAACCATGGAGGTCTTTCGTGTCTGCATCGGTCTCCCACCCAATGGCCTCCCAGCTGCTTCGAAGCACGTTCGCACCGGCTTCACGAACATCGCCTGCGATCTTCCATATTGCTCGCCGCTTCTGCTCAGGGAAACTCTCCATCGCGAGTGCTGGGCTACTCAGAGCGGTGAAGAGCGTGTCGAAGAATGCTCGCCAAACAACCGTGTCGAAGTCGAAAGCGTCCGTGTTACTCTGAGCGTGAAGGTCCGGCAGAGTCTCGATCAAGATTTCCGAGATGCGCTCCAATGCAGTGACGCCGCATCGATGATGGCTGACCAACAGACTCAACCAGCTTCGAGGAAAGGCCTCGCAGGCTAGCACACTCTGGCTGACTTTGAGCGCTTGCAGTAATACACCGGTGATGTCGACCTGGTTTGCGTCGAAGCTAAGTTTCTTCTCAGTAGTCAAAGATGCTGCGAGCAGCGCAGAGACTTCCAGGATGGCCTCGTCCACTTCGATCGGCTGCGTGGTCGGCTTGTAGGGAAATGGGAACGTGGTCGGGAATAGCATGCTAAAACCATGCTTTGGCTGGCGAGGCACCTTCTGCAGGGCGAGGAAAGACTCTGCGAGTTTCGGCACATACTGGCAGCTCTCCTCGTCAAATTCCTCCATCTGAGCTGCGACGACTGAGCAGCACAGACGGACTTGGCTCCGCCATTGTTCATCGACTTCCTGAGATTGGCCCCAGTAGGGCTCCAACCATTGAAAGGTATTGGCCAAGAGCGTCGTACGGGTTTCAGGCGTCTTGAATACATCAAGCTGGGTGTAGTGGCCGATGAGTATCAACCGATAGAGAATCATTTTACCCTTCGCCTGGGCGCACGACGCGAGCAAATCGGATGCATGCTCCAAGATCTCCGCTGGTGTCATGACTGGTGCCAGCTCTGGCAGCCAGGAGTGAAAGTTCCGCACGAGCAACGTTTGCGTGCCGAGCAAGATGGGCATAGGATTGCGCATGAGGGCCATCACTGCCACGAAGAACTTTTGCAGTTCGTCCCTGAGGTCCGACTGGTGATCGTGAAGGCTACCATCCATCTCCTGCTCGTCGTTGGTCTCGGTGAGCCGCCGAGTTGTCTCGACAATGAGCTTGAGAATTTGGTCACCCACTTTGAACGTCGTTCTCAGCTTGCGCGACGCATCCGAATCCATTGGGTTAGCCACCAGTCGGTGGTAGGCCCTGACGAGGACCTGGCTTGCTTGTGGCCACTCGTGTCGAGTCGTCGCATACTCTTCGATGATACTGCCTAGCTCGAACCTCTTGTCGCGGGCGATGCTCAATACCACAACGAAATCATAGAAGATCACGTCGGCGTATCGCTCGTCGGACTCGTACTCCTGGAGGATCTCGAACAGTGCTCCAAACACGTCTCCAAGCATCTTCACGATCTCGATCTCTGGAACAAATGCAAATCTTTGGAGAAGCTCGAGCAATTTCTCTCCGTGATACTTGCGCCACTGCAAGACACCAAGCAATGTTGGATCCTGTGAGTACTCCGTGCTGCACAAATAAGTGCGCAGCGAAACAACAGCCGCATTCACCTGATCCGGATCCTGCTTGGAATGCCAGGGCGGCAAAGCGAGGTAGGCACCCTTTCCTCCAATGATGCTGGAAGAATACTCGTCATACACATACAGTGCGACTTGATGGTCACCATCTCGTACAAATGCATCAAACTCCCAGAGAGGCACCCATGATAGCGCGAATGGAAAGTTTGGCGAGTCAGCGATGCTCATCACCACATGGCTGCCGGGGACATCTTCCGCTGGAATCGCAAGTCTGATGGTCTGTTGCCAACCCTCGCCACGTTCGATGCCAGTAGTCCGCCATGCTGTATGGCCGGGATGGTTCGCCGAGGTGTATATACACTCGTCGATGCGTTCGCCATTTGCTTTCCGAACTTCGAGAGTAAGCTGCAAATTCGAAAGACTCGTCTGCGTTCGCTGGCTGAGCGCTACCGCGCCATACTTCGAATGAGCCAGTGTGGCGCCTCGAGGGATCCGCGGCTCAGTCAAGGTCAAGTAGATGTCGCTTCGCTTCTCAGTGGGCACCCCGGAAAATCCAAGCTTGGGCGTCATGGAAATCTCGTGTAACAGTGTCGGCTCATCGCGGACAAGCTTGTTGAGATCTGCCGATGCAAATGTTTGAACGAACACATCGAAGCGCTTCATCAACGGTACCTGCGTGAAGCCGCCTTGAGGGTTACCGCCGAGCTCACGGATGATCTCGTTCCAATCCGAGGTTTCCTCGCCAATGTCGCCTATCGACGAGGGTGCGTAGAATGAGACGTCGGATTCGATGGACGATTTCTCCTGCGCCAGCTTTGATATGTCAATCACACCGACGCCCGCCATTCGCCTCACCATCTTGAGATCTCGAGAGGGAGGTGTTTCAGAAGAGTGATTTGATGATCGGTCCATGTCAGAGTATTGCGATTGTGCCGTGGTTGGTCGCATCACACCTTCAGAAGTCGTACGAATGGGACCATTCTTCCGCTGGCTACCGAACATGCTGCGTCTTCCCGCTTTCGTGAGACTACCCAGCCTATCGGCCGAGACGTTGCTCAGTAACGAAGGCCTGTGTTGATGATGGTTGGGTTGGTGGTGTACAAGTCCTTGGCCATGAATCAGAGATCGAACTGGTTCGTCTCGCAGTAGTTTGAAGACAACGTAGAGTGATTTCGAGTCGGCCACCATCCCGACGTCGGATTGATTGAGATTCACGAACAGTGTCTTCGTCTGCTCTTCGGGTGTCTCGGGGGCTGTGGGTGGTAGAGGAACCGCAATCGCGTAGCTTTCGCTGACCGGCACAGGCTTCTCGCCCGGTGCTTTCGAATACAGGCCGATGTGGAGCGATGCAGGAATATCCGAGTCGCATACAAAGTTGCGCACGTCGACCAATACGTGGTGTAAAACATGCTTCTCCACGGCCAACTTTGGCGGCCGGTTCAGTATGCTCATATTGGCCTGTAGCTTGGTCATCTCAAGAACAGAATCCTCGGCCGTCAGAATTCGACCTCTTTCGGTGGGACTGCGAACAATCACTTCGTCGTTGAACAATTTGTTGCCTGCCACCAGATCCCACACAGTGTCCTCGCGCAGTTCTTCTAGCTCTTTCAATGTCAACACCTCGTGCATCAACTGACTCCTGGCATTGTCCACCCGCCGAATGAGCTCCTGCACCTTTGCCAGTTGAGTGTAGCCTCGCCCGAGCAGCATTTCGTGTAACCGTGCATCGTGCCATTCCCGCAGACATGAAGCAATCTCGTCCACCAATGGCTCTTCTGCTGAGACTCCAGTCTCGTCGCCGACTCGGAGTAATGGCACTGGTGCGAGTGGCTTGGGCGCATTGGGATCTCTCGGTATCGGGTCCTCCTGAGCGATGAACGACTTTGTCCTCCGCAGGCTCCGTGAGCTCTTCTTCATGCTCATCCTTCTGCTCAGTCTCCGAGCATATGAAGCCTGGCTCTTTCGCCTCGACGCAACATCGTCGCCTTCCTCTTCAGCTCCTGCATCTTCGCCATTTTCCTCCAACAAACTTTGCTTGGTGTCACCCAAGTACTCCCTCACCTCCACGCAGTTCCTCGGAAATATGCCTGAAAACACTCGATGCTCCAGCTGCTGTCCGCGATCGCTCGTCAGTCCGGCGAGGAGCGACGGCGGCGCAACCAAGTATCCGCGATACCATTCATTTGTGCTGCCGCCCTGTTCGATGATGTAGATGTGGTCACCGATTTGCAGTGGTAGATCGTCGTGTTCGGTCGCGCGGAATGGAAATGTGCAAATCGCAAAGGCGACTGAAGGCAATGGCTTCCACGGCATGCTGTGTCTTGTTACCGTGGTCGGCTCTTGCTGGCCCTAGGAACGAAATGGATGGAAGCTGCTTCCCCTTGGACCCGACCTTTGACGTGACAGCTTCGGCCGACGCGTTCCTTTGCGGTTAGTGCCGTGGGGAGAGCATTGCGGAGGTCTCGAGCGCAGAGATGGAAGATCGGGAACAGGGTGTGGTGTTGTACTGACCAGGGGCGGGCAGTGGGAGGGATGCGAATACCGTAGTGCCAACTAGCAGCGCCCTTCTGTAATTTACCAAGCCAAGGTCGACGGATCCATCCCCGTGGAGAGAGCGCGCACGCGGGACGCGATTCATGGTCAACTGCCCGGCTCGAGCATTGATTGGTGGCTGGCCGTACAAAGTGTAAAAGACAGACGTCAGACGGAGAATGAAACCGATTGTGACGGGGTTGTTGGATATTGTACAAAGCTAGAGGGAGTTGTTGTTCTTCGTTGAGCGTCGAGGAGGATGATAAGGCAGTACGGAGTATCTGTGACAGCTGTCGCCCGCAGTGCGTGAGAAATACCTCTTAAGATGAGCTGCCCTACTGACTCTGCTCTGCTGCAGGTGGACATATTGGCAGATGTAATGCGATAGACCAGCATCGGGAACACAGCAGACAGGAGTCCATCCATGGATGTCTGCGGTCCGGAGAAAGAGCTCAAGCCGGCGTGCATCATCTATGATCTGCCTCAGTGTGGCGTGTAGCACATAGAGTGCGCTGGGTTCCACAGCGTCGACTTGGCCTCCTGCTATCGCCGACTCGTCCACGCCCACGGTCGCTTCATTGCGGACACACTCGGCTACAAATGTCCAGCGAACATGATCATGTTCAGCCGCATGGCATTGACGTGGACTGTCACTGCGGGCAGGGTAATCGCGCGCGCGACCACAGGGATGCTCGGAGAATGAGACTATCCTTGCAAGAACTTCGGCACAGAGGCGCTCATTGGGCTGATTCTGTCAGACACGCCGCAAATCGCAATCCACGAAACGCGCAGATTGAAAAATGAGAGCTAGGAGAACGCCAGTCCCACCGATCATCATGTCTGACATCCGGATGGGCCTCGGGAGCGGAAGTGCATGGCTATTCCAGCTGGACCACTTCTGCTTCCGCTGCTGCGTTCGACATACCTCAAGCGACTGTCAGAGCCATGGCTCGAGACAAGAGGTTGATCATTGGTGGCTCGTTGCTTGTTCTGATCTTGACTTTCACCCTGATCGCTCAGCTCGCGGATACGTCGCAGTTGAAGCCCCTCTCCAAACTCTCAGGACTCTATGGCGGTCCCGGATCTGCTTATGAGCCCATCGGTCCTAGCGATGGCCTCGAGTCTGTCTTGGGCAACATAACGCCGGCGGAGGAGGATGGCTTCACGTAAGTCTCCCCGTGGAATTGATACAAGATATTCGCTGATACAGGGACATGCCAGCCTCATTGCACCCTCATGGAAGAGGCTCGATACGCTTCCCGACTGGATCAAACATTACGCCAGCGGCGATATTCCCTCCCTCCGTCGCATGATCATCATCTGGCCAAAAGTCCAAGGCGATGCGCCCGCCAGCCTACTGGACAATGTCACACAGTCCTCCTATCCAATTCCTGTGATCATCGACCAGCGCGAAGTTAACACGCTCAACGGACGCTTCCTGAAAATCGACGCCATCAGGACAAACAGCGTGCTCGCCATGGACGATGATATGTTGTACGACCCGAAAGACGTCGAGTTCGGATATCAGGTGTGGAGAGAATTTGGTCAACGGGAACGGATGTCAGGCTTCATCGCCCGCGCGACAAACAAGGACAACACTGCCTACAACGTCGGTGGGCTCAAGAGCTACAGCATGATCCTCACCAAGAGCGCCTGGTTCCACACCGACTGGATGCACGCCTACTGGTCGCAGGACGAGCGCATGACGCGACTGCGCAATTATGTCGACGAGCACATGAATTGTGAGGATATCTTGATGGCCTTCATCCACGCACATCATACCAGGAAATCGCCCTTGTACGTCAAACCGTACAAAATGGTTGACACGGGCATGAAGGACGGCATCTCTGCGTCGGGCGACCACTTGAAGCATCGCGCGGCTTGCGTCACAAAGTTCGCCGAAGAGTTTGGACAGGATACATTGGTGTCTTCGGATGCTGTCTTTCAAAGAATGCTGGACAATTATGGATAGACGTGCGGTGCATGCCCGGGCATTGGATGTTCAGGATCATCCTTGGGCGACCCGCGCAGAAGATTCACGTCCTGCTTTGAGGGCACCTCGGCCTCCATTAAGCGTTCTTGAATTGCGCTTGAACATGAGGACGGCCCACATTGCTTTTGCAGAAGTCCTGATTGCTATAACGATCTTTGCTTCGGAAATGCTGCTTGCGACCTGTGGCCTGCGTGCTGGAGTTATCGACCGGCCATTGGACGAGCTACCGACGCTTTCGGGCCAATGCAAACTCCGATGCCTGTTCAATCCGTTGAGGTCTCGGCTGTCGGCGCAGATTCAGGGTATGCTTTGCATGGTGACATCTTTGGCGTTACATTTTCGGACCCCGCTCCTTCCCAAAGCGACACGGAGACAGGGAGCTTGAAGTTGACATCATCCCGCGAGGATGAGATACAGCCCATTGCCACAGCCGCTGGTGCTATAGTTACCGACATAGTGCCATAGCTCGGTTATGCATCGGTTATGCGGTTGTAAGGCTCTTAAACACTCGCTTCTGTAGTAATTACTAACATGCTAGATATCGGAAGGTCGGTACGTAGAGCGATACATTAACCTTACCTTAGTATATAGTAGCTAGTATATAGCTTAATAGCTTTATGTCGCTGTTTAGTAGCGTATATAATCTATTATATAATAAGGGATTGTACGCGTTGTTGTTATAGAGCTGTTAGTTTCGTTATTATAGAGCTATTAGTTTTAATAGC